>CM068349.1:8630343-8817843 GCA_034769755.1 Odontamblyopus lacepedii | reverse complement strand
AAATGAACTGACTTTCATTTGTGCTTATATGGTGAAGACATAAGCATTACACCCAGATAAATCATCTTCCTCATCATCGTCTTAACTACTGCATATTATTAGTCATGTATCATTAATAAGAAAGGGAGACCTCCACTAAAAGGGTCTAAGAATAGTCCCTCATTAACACACACGTACTTAGTGGTCCAGTGTTAAAATCACTATATGATACCATGTGCACTTAAAGCAGAGCTGAGAACAGTTTCAGTGCTTATGTAGTACTTTTAAATACATGTATTGGTTAAGGTTACGGTGCAGTATTATTGTTTATTGAAATGTGTCCTGGAATCATATTGGCAGGAAGAAAATACTGGTGACTGTGGTTCTGTTCAAGATTCAATTCAACTTTTGCTTATAGTAAAAAACCAAACTGCTTCACTTGGATTGGATATATTAAATGACACTAAACCAAACTACAAATAACTGTACAGTGTATAGATTATTTTTGAAAAGACATTGAATATTTTTGAATGACCTTTAGGGAATATCTGGTTAGTAACGGTCAGTTAAAACCATTTGGATCAGTTTTGTGGATATGCACAGTGGGGATGCGCGTTTGTGAGTGTTTTTATCTATTTATTCTTAATTTTTTTTGGCTAAAACGTCACATGGTATGAGCATAGTTAGAATTGGGCATTCACTTGGGCACAGTTTGTCCTTCCATTTTTTCCCATTTGTCTTAGCCTGGGACTGGCCCAAAGAGGACATGGCGTGATGTGTGTTTGTTGCAACTTTTCTAATAACAGTCACCGAACTCCAAACTTACCCTATAGCCCCATTTTACAAAACAACGTAGTAAGATTGTTCTCATATATTTCCGCAGCACTCACGCAGGATTCATTTTTACATGTACAAAAACACATTTAAGTCCCCCCTTGCCACATGTAATTATCTGATACCCTGTGGTCCTACAATCAGCCGACGCTTAGTTTTAATAAGCAGCATTTATTAAAAAAACACAACTCACTTCAATTAATCCCATAGAGACATATGCAAATGTTACTGTTCCTATTTCCTGCAGCCGCAGAATCTGCTGTTTATTTAGACTTATGGGAGTAACTTTTTTGATCACTTATAAGAGTGAAATTTATGTTTCTATTTTGATTACAGTTGTATTGTGTGGACAATGTTCACACTGAATAGACTGGATGGTCTGTGTTTCTCGCACTTAAAGCCTCAGTATTTAACTTTTTAAAAAACAAACTAAAATAAAAGCATATTTTTATTTTTATTGCTCTGTAAAACATGTATTCTTTAATCCAGTATTGTATTCTCTATTTGCATTTTGCCCAGATTGTTGCATCACAGGTAAAATTTTAGACTTCTCATATGCAGTTTTTAAGCCCATAAACCGTCTTCAAACTCATTCTGTGGTCAAATGTGTTCACGACAAACACATGGCAACATTAGCATAGCATTCACACTGCCTGGAAGGTTCATTTGTTTTATTTTTCTTTATTTTGTTGCTGACAGCAGAGGGAGCTCCAGCACCTAATGCCTCATTGGTTTATAAGGTGTGTTTTCAAAATGTCGACATTATGGTAAATTAAAAAATGTGAAACACTAATCCCAAGTGGCCAACAGCATGTTTAAAATGGAATTAAAGCCAGAAGAACGCAGAATATCTGTTCTTTAACATAGTGTCATTACTACAAGTTAACTACTCATGTATCTATTGTCGCTAAGTGTTAAAGGTGCATTGTGTAACTTTTCTGGTAGAGGGTCAGTCAAATTCTTGTCTCCATGGAGATGTCATAGCTTTGTCTGGAATGAAACAATATGATATTAAACCTTTCTATTTTTATGGAGACCAAACCAGACCAAGTTATAAGTCAGATCTGCGATGAGGCGACCCCACTAACAGCCAGAATGCCTGTTTTTCTCGGTATTTGAGCTATAAAACCACCTGTAATTGAACAAATACTACGTACCGCTGTTTAATGATACTGTGGAACATTCCAGGCAAAATAATGACATACAAATAAAAACAAGCAGGTGATGGACTCCCACCAAAAAGTTACATCATGCACCTTTAACGTTGGATGCGCAGTAAAGGAATTTTGAGAACTGAACTGATCAAAACAAGTCAAACGTGAGATCTTTAAAAACACAGAGCAGCACTTCCTGGATTACTATATGACATAAACTGCATGGATGTTAAAGTGGCTCAAAAATATGTGTGTATTACAAAACCCAAGTCACAGGCAGAAAGTTTTGGATGAAAAAACAAAATGAGAACGCAAAAAACAAAAAACACAACAACATCAAAACTACAAATCCCACATTCTTCATCCTAACTGGCCTTTTGTCGCAGAATGACTTTGAGAACGTTGCCCAAATTATGCAGCACTTTTAACAAGAACTCTTTGTTTTATGCCTGCCATGTGCCATTGACTTTAATGCCTTATAAATACCATTGATATATTAAATTTGTACTGCATGCGCCGCCATATTTTTATCATCTCCGCTTGTTTCGCCGCCGCTTTTTATATCAAACGGAAATGAGAGGAGAAGGAGATTAAACGACCAATCCTGTTTTAATTTTTTTTTTTTTTATGCTAGTGGTTTCTGTTCCATTCCACTCTGGGCACTTTTGTGTTGATAGCTTACTGTGCACATAAGAAGCATGCAGTGCGAGGAATAATTGTTCTTTTCATGGTAAGAAAGGCCATATCAATTAAGGGTAAATAGTCCTCTTAGTTATTACACTACAGCTCAGTGGAGTGCCGTCAATGCAGTCATATTTTCCATTCTTTCTCCACTCAAATGGCGGCGAAGCTTTGTGATGTTTTAAGAGCGTTTAGCATTGGTGAACTTGCAATATGCATTTATTTGTGCGTCTTTGTAACATGTGGCAAAAGAAGAAGAAGAAGCGAATGGAGATTTTTTAAAACGTCTCAAAGGCGGTATTCAAGTTAAAACATTTCTTTGTGCATTGCGAGACTTAATTAACAGTAACAGTGGTTGTATGATATATGTCTTTTATTCTTCTAAAGCATGTTTTGCATTTTCCATCCTATTATTTGTTCATCTTGAAAGCAGTAATAATTGTATAGAAAAAACAATGAATATTTAGTTGTAATTGTTTGGGGTAGTGCAAAGCTTAGATTAGCCCACAAATAGTTGTTTAACACGAGTTTGAAAGTTTTTTTTATTTTTTACTTTGCTTAAAATGTTCCACAGTATGGCATTTAAATGTCTATTTCCATTGATACAATCAGCAAGCCCTGGCTCACGTAAGACCTTTAAATATATTGCGCAAAATTGACTCTTATGAGCTTTACATACCCAGAGTTGAGTTGTATTTCAGTCACACATGTCTGAGCAATCCTTTATGATAATATATCTATATCTCCAAACCTCAAAATGCTCTGTTCCACTTTGTGATGTCATGAAGCAGTAGTTTTCAAGTTAACAGCTACACCTTTTGTTCAGTAGATGCTGTTCCAGAGCTCAAATTATTCAATAGAAATGGTAAAAGTGTATGGAGTTTAAAAACACAGTGGAGCACTTCCTCTATTACCTCATGACATCACAAGGTGGTTTCTTTTTGCCAGAAGATCTCAACAAAACACAACTCCAGGTATGTTTTTGATGAGGAAACAATGTTATAACACACATCAGGAAATAGCGTAATATGGGCTACTTAATTTTCAAGTGTTCATTTTGTTAACTTAAATATTTCACTACAGTTTTCGTCAGTGTCTTACTGTGCTGACTAAAACAGAATACACAAAGGAATACAAGGTTAAGTTCGAAACATCCACGAGTATTTCCCCGTCAGTGAAATTATACCCCATTACTAGTTCCATCTCCCCCTCCCCTCTGCCTTTCATTCTTCTTATGCCTAAGGGAGCTGATCTTGAAAAGAGCCAGTTATATTGTACAGAACATAAGCAGTCACAATGCACAGGGGAATACAGAGGTGTGTTTGAAATATCCACAAGTCTCTCCCCGTCATTGACATAATGTGATTTTCATACAGTAGGTGCAGCACAGGCGTAAAATTCTATCTCCTCTTTCATTTGCATGTTTCATATAAGTGTGTGTTCTTATGCTCATAATTCATCCGCTCGTTCCCCAGGGCCCATGTTTGATATTCTTCGATATGTAATGTAATGTAGTATGTGGATAGAGCCAATAAGCTAACATAAGAGTGTAAGTAAGACATCAGCAGGAATGGGGTGTATTAAGTTCATATTACAATAGTCTTTTTTTTTTTTTTACATGCTTGCCACATTTTCAGTCATTGATTATATGGATCATTTAAATCTTCCTGAATTATTTTCTTTTTTTCCCTACGAATAATGTCAAAATGTTTCATGTTTTAGTGTTGTAAAATTGTAAAACAGTAACAGTCCTTAAAGGTGCACTATGTAACTTTTTGGTTAGGGGTCCATCACCTGCTGGTAATACCCTTAATACCATACGTTTATTAAATTACAGGTGGTTTCACAGCACAAAAATTTGAAAATTAGAAAACAAAACAGGCATTCTCACTGTGAGCGGGGTCGCCTCTCCACAGATCTGACCTGTCACTTGGTCTGGTTTGCTCACCTTGAAGATAGAAAGGTTTAATATTATACTGTGAAACATTTCAGACAAAGCAAGAAAAAGCAGCAAGAAAAGTTACACGACAAAGTTACAAGACAGTGTTATTGTCCTGATATTTCCACAGAAGGGCATTAACCTTACATGTTTTCAGTTACAGGTGTTATTGTTAGATACCTTGAAAGATTTCTCGTGCAAATTGGACTGCTTCTCCACAGCTCTGATTTTTAACCTGGCCTGGAGATGTCCTTGCTTGTCACCATGGAGGTATATCGTATGTTTAATGACATACTGTGGAACATTCACGGTAATGCAATAACATCTCTGTGAAGACAAGCAGGTCACAGAAAAGTTACACATTGAACTTTAATAACAGGGTTTCTACGTTGCATTGGAGTATTTTTCAGATCAAAATAGAAAATGTAAAAATGTATATCTGTTTTACAAAGAATATCTAAAAGACCACAGGCACCTCCTTCAGGATCCCGTAATCAATAAAATGGAAGGCATTTAATGAGCTACTTGTACAGAAAAGGTCGAGCCCAGAGAGTGAAAAGGATAAGAACCCCAGACCTATAATCTTTTTATTTCAATCTAAACTGAACTATGATCAGAATAGCAACCGATGGGGTTTTATAGCACGTGGGAGGATTCTAGGGCATGACATGGGGTTGCGAGATGACATGAAAGATAGAATTTAAAATACTGACACTATATTTCATGTATTTTTAAAATTGAAAGCAGGTTATTTTAGTTATTTTAGGTCAGATAACACAATATAGTGCAGTGGTTAAGGACCAAAATAGAAAATAGTTTGCTTTTATGGTACAAGCATGAAACTTTGCCAGATTACTAACACCTCCAGGACTAATATTTCTGGATATGGAACCAAGTCTAATTTAACACTGGAGCTGAGAACTGCGCATGTCACAAAATAGACTACATGAAAACAAGGCTGGCATAAAAAAATACTCCATAATCCCTTTCTTATAGTCTAATTTGCTTAGTTATCAATTCATAATGTTGAACAGTTTTTTTTTTCCTAAACTCCAGAGCAGGGGTCTCCAACCTATCGCTCGGTAGCTCTCCACCTCCTTCCAAGAAGCTCAGCAAAGAATTTCTGAATTCTATCTAACTAAAATTTGATGACTAGAATGACTATTAAAATTGTAAATGTATAATTTTCATGCCTAACTTTACTTTCTGCACTAATAAATGGATGATGGTATTTGTTTGTAGGCCTCTAACTGTTCCAATCTAAGGCTGTGGCTCTTATAAATCCTCAATTTCTTGCGACCGCTAAAATGAGTAGCTCTCTGGCATTTTAGTATCGTAAAGGTAGCTCACCAGAGGAAAAAAGGTTGGAGACCCCTGCACCAGAGCATTGAGGAGGCCACGTGACCGTTTTCCTCGAGAATGTAAGGGTTGTGTGGGTTCCACGTGGTTAAAATCCAAGTTAATAAAATATTTTACTGCATGGAATTCAGGCTTAACCCCAAACAATCTCTCTGTTTCTACCTTTTCACAATATCTATCCATTGTTCACCATAGACTGTAGCCTTCTAACGGTACTATAAATAACCAATATAAGATTCCTGCTTATTTCTCAGTACCATACACATGATAGAGTCTTGGGTTATTCATATCTGCATAAGTGGAAGCATTAGTGATAATGTGTGACAATTTAACATCATTTTCCAAAAAAAGCCGGTTTAAGAGGTAATTTAGCTCCCAGCCCAGCCTTGATTCCATGTTAGCCTTTTTGTGACATGCGTAGTACTCAGCTCCAGGGTTGACTTAGGCTTGGTTCCATATCCAAAAATGTTGGTCCTAGGAATGTTGTGAAATATCATGCTTGTACCATAAAAGTGAACAATTGCACACTTTTTTGACCCTTAACAGCTCCACTAATAAACTACTCAAATAAACAAACATTAACCTGATTTTAAAGGTCAGATTGAGTCAGTTTCCTGTATATTTTGAGGGTCCTGGCCTGAAAAATTTGGGAACCGCTGTTTTAGAATGATTGAAATAATAAGATAATAATATAAAACTGTCAAACGTATAAGTTAAAAGTGACACAACCCCTGCATATCACATACAGCATTCTCCTATACCATTAAATTAGTGTCAAGTCATGAGTCACACGGTCACTCACGCCTCATGTAAGTGCTGCCTTGAGCTCTTCCATCAGCCACGTGCAGTGTGGATACGATCATTACCGTGGACGGAGGGGAGTGATAGTGCTTCCTGATGGCTGTGACCTCTGACCTCTGCGGAGCGCGGCTGTACCGGGCGCGATGGAGACGAGTGGTTTGACGGTTCGGTGTGGGCGGGCGACGAGAATGAACGAGATAATTAGAACAATACAGAGAGAGGGGAGAGAAAAATGACAATCCTACTCGCGGAATTAAAAGTTTGCATTTGTGAGCAATGAGAATGGCTCGGGGAGGAGGAGTCCAGTGATAAATAAGTGAATGCTTGTTTACTCTGCTGTTTCAAGGATCCATATGAGGCTGTTTTATTTTATAATGTTGTTTCCTCATCAAAAACATACTTTGGAGTTTTGTTTTGTTTGATTCACACATTCACACAACAGAAAACACTCCATTCCACCTTGTGATGTCATGCTTTTCTCCATGTCATTAGTTTGCTTGAAATGTTCCACAGTATGTTATTAAACTAACCACCATTTATTTCATTACCTAAATTTGATTGCCAAAAAGACGCTCACCTGTTCACAGATCTGAGCTGTAACTTGGACATGGCGGTAGATTTTAATTTAATGTCAATAATGAATAATAATGCATCAGTTTTATATAGCGCTTTTCAGGACACTCAAAGACAAACAGATGCCACATCCTGAATCCTTTTGTGATTTTCTTTTCTAACCATGGATTTCAGAATGAGAAATTAAGACCACAATTCAAAAGAAAAATATATCAGTTCAAACTAAAATATCATATCTATTCAATGTGAAAAATTTTACACGGAACAAAAAGCTAAAATTCATCAAATTCATTGTTTTGTAATATGTTTTACTATGACTTAAAATGATGTAGGCCCAAGAGTTCATGTCCAGGTAGATAAAGGTCAGGGATTAGCAGTGAACACGGCTTTGCGCTCTTTACTATCCTCTTCATATCCTCTGTATCCTCTGTATCCTGTTGCTGTGTGCCTGTGATGGCCCGGTGCAGAATCTGGCCCTGTACTTCTGTCTCGGTGCCAGCTCCGTCCCCTGGTAGGCCTGGGAACGCCGCTCCTTCTTTGATACACACTTAAGCGCACATCACACTTGCTCAAATATTCATCTTGTATCCGCACATGCAGGCCAAACATAGGAACACCAGCGGAATGCAGGATTTGAAAGACGGGCTTGTGCAAATCTGGTGTTAAACTACGGCATTTTGACAGTTTTTGTTTGGTTTTAGTTGAGTGGTTTCATCTTTATCAAAACTGGGACTAAACCCCGAAACGAAATCCGGACTAGACCAGAACTAGGACAGGACCAAACCACTAAACTGGGATTAAACCAGGACAACTTTGAAGTACTGTGACCTTTTTGCCATGTTTTTGTGGTTACTTAGTTACCTAGAAAGGTTTAATACCATAATGTAGAACTTTCCAGACAAAGCAATAACATCGCCCCGGAGAAAAGCATTTGACAGGCCCTGCACCAGAAAAGTTACACCATGCGCCATTAACGCTACATTCCGCTCGCTCACTCACCTCTATGTACACCTTTCCACACTTCCTTTCCAATTCATAGGTATTCAAATATTCCGAATAAAACGCAGCAAACAACACAGGAGCAACCGTAAGCATGAAAAGACATCAGGCTTATTCCGGCTCCTTGTTTACCGGTTCACGGAACACTGCATGCAAACAGAATGCAAATGCTTTTGATTGAATCAGGTGATGCCGAGGTAATTGTATTTGAAGAAATGTCCAAGATTTTTTCCCTCCCCCCATCATTATCAGTGGGGGGTTTTCTTTATGAAATCCATCTTAAACAAAAGCTATCAACACTCGGCTGCCGCGTGATCCGCCTTTGTCACACGCGGATGTGGATGGGTCTTTAATTTCCTTTCAATTAAAAGTAAATATACGCTTTTATTTTTTCCCCCACTGTGAAATCCAAACAAGAGGAGTCAACATGAGCAGACAGGTGAAGAATATTCATTATTCTGGACTGTTTTTTTAATTTTGTACGTCTTGGTGATGTGATTCAACAGTTAGCTCGACGTGCGTTCCGTTCTAGCAGACACGCACGCTTTGTAACTCCCTGCAGTTTCGTCTTGTTCAGAGCCGGACAGGGAAAAGACAAACAAGCTCAAATCAGCAAACGGTAAACAAAATACTAAACTTTCCTTTTTCGACGGTAGTGTGAGCCTCCTGGAGATCGGGCAGGTTTGATCACAACAGCTGTCACGAGTAAACATGGTGGTTTTCTTTGCTCGTGTGGGACTGAGTTTGTACATTGGTGATATTGCATGTTTTCAAAGACTTTTGGAGATTAAAAAAACAGAAATAAAATTGGCTGAGGTAATCTGATGTGTTCTTATTAGCAATGGCCTACACTGTAAAATGTGTTATGTTATGATAGAATTTAGTTGACGAGCAAAATTGAACTTGAACTGGTTTATGTAATTTTAGGCCATTTTGCAATAAAATAAAATTGGCACAAAGTTCAATATAGAGCCAGCTCTTTTAATATTGTAGGTGGGTCCACAAGCCTGAAAGTCAGATGTTCAATTCCCGCTCAGACCAAATTCTGTTGTTGTGTCCTTATGCATGACACTTCATCCATCTTGCCAAGTATGAGTGAGGTGTATGTGTGAGTGAATGATGGTGGTCGGCCTTGCTTCTATCAGTGTGCCCCAAGGCAAATACGGCAGCAGTAGTAGCTTACACCACTGAATATGAAGTGAATACATAATGACATGCATAATACAGTGTAGTGCTTTAAGAGGCTTTGTCAAGCCTATAAAGTAAAGTTATTACTTTAAGAGTTCTGTAGGCTGTATCCTTAAAGTTCAGATTTCCAAGGAGACAAGCACGTTTTTCTGAAATGTTTTAATTTGCTTTTGGGAGTTGGAGTAGAAGAAACCTTGTAGCAATGGGAAAGCCATGTAGGTGACTGTTAATTAAACATAGAGTTGAGAAATTCAATAAGAGACAACCAATGACACACTCTCACTCATCCACTAAGGTTATGGCTAAGGCACACTTTATTATCCCAGTCCCAACAATTTGTATGTTTATGACACTGAAGCCACCTGTCAGGAACAGTGCAGCACCCAGGGACCATCTACATGATCTTGTGTCAGGCTTGTCCACTTTTGCTGGATGATGCTGCCTATTGTACATGATTTTAGTTGCATTGTGCTTAATCCACTTTTTTGCTTCTAAAGTGGTATTTTAATAACATTGTCTACAGATTATCGTTCTTTTTTGGCTATTTTAAGTTCAGAGTAGGTATAGTTGCAGCTTTCTGGTCAGAAACTGTCAAAAACATGTGCCAAAAGTGTATGTGCTGCATCCAGTACAAACTATGTGACATCACACAAGACTGCCCTGACAAAACCCCATACTATAGATTTAGCATTTTTAACATCTACAATTACTAAAATATTTCAGAAGTAACACTAAATACGTTACCATTCACTCATACCATTCATTTGTTACAGATTTTATGCCTATTCTAACCCTGGCCCTGCCCACCATTTTGTTGTTTATCCAGAGGGAAGCCCACAATGTACCCGTGTCACTCTAAATCAAACCTGCGTCCAGTCAAGCCATACAAAAAAACAACAACCGTGCTATTGAATTTTCTCATTTCACATCGGCAGGAAGGACACTGCATGGTTTACCTTAAGTAATACTGAGGCAAGGACTTGATTGAATTTCCCTGATGTCATTAGCAGGTCACATTTCAGAGTGTAATATGATATAAATTTTGTTACCCCGCCCCTCCCCTCCCTGTGTCTTTGGCCTGTGTGCAGGAGGGTGTATGTGTGGGGGGGCAGTGCTAGCGTGCTTTTAGCTAGCCTGTTTTGGAGCCTGCATGACATGATAGATGGCTGCGTCCTTTAGAAATACTTTATTGCATGTGTCATTAGCCAAAGGTGGTACAGACATACAGTAAGAATGTGTCTGTGTGGAGTCGTATAAATCAACATGGATGAGTCTTCCACAGGCGTGAGAGTAGTGTTCACACAAGCGTGTTGAGTGGAAAGTCCAAATCCATCTTTGTGAAATTATAATAGTATTAACAGTCCTGTATTCACTGCTATATTATTAGGCTGCTTACACTAAAGAAGACATTTTGAACCTTTTGTGTTTCAAAATGTCATTCAGTGGAGTCATTATTATCTTCTTTTACAAGGTCCTGTTTACAGTGATTATGAGACACTACCCTAGAATTAAACTAGAAATAAAAAGAAAAGTTATAATACTGAGACTTCTGATATTGCAATTGCTTAGCCTGACCAGCTAGTCCCTTTTTGAATCCAAAAAGGTCTGGAATTGGACCACAGAGCGAGAAAAACCTGCATCCAAACTTGAAACAGTTCAACTAAAGAGGAAGACATCTCTTCGTCAAGTCTTGTAACATTCAGAACAAAATGTTTACTTTATTTGACCTGAAATACGTTATAGTTTGGTGTTTTGACTGTTGATTTTGAGAAATACACTCTAATTTTACTTTTGAACCATCCACCAATTACTCGAAGGTTCTGGGTTCGACTCTCAGACACACTGGACCTTTCTGAGTGGAATTTACATGTTTCTTCCAGTGTCTCGGTGAGTTTCTTCCGGACACTGTTGTTTCTCCCATCAACCCAAAACATGCACAAGACTAGCTCTAGATCTGGAGATGGGTTCCCAGAGCTGCAGCACCCACTGCCGCTGAATGGCACTGAAGGACTGGCACCATTCAGAAACTAGTGATGGTACCAGCAATGCATGTTTAGGGATATATTTTTGAGTTACACATGTATTAGATTAAATGCAAGAAAGTTTAATGCCATACTGAAGAATATTCTTGACAAAGCAATGACAAGCAGCTGACGTACATTCAAAACAAATATTTAAAGGTCCTATATTACATAAAAAGGATTATTGTGAGCTCTAAGTCATGTTAAGGGATTGGAGTTGTATTTTGCTTCAGTCACACGTTTGAGGAACTCTGCAATATTAGTCTGTGTACATCTCCAAATCTCTATTCCATGTGATGTCATGAAGCAGTAATTGTCAAGTTAACAACTACCTTTTACCTTTTGTTCAGTAGAGTTGGCAATTCCAGTGAAGGTGTATGGAGTTTAAAACACAGTGGAGCACTTCCTTTGTGAGTGTTTTCCATTTCCAACTCAGTCGAATACGCAGAGTTTTTTTGTGTGAATGAAACAAAACACAACTCCAGGTTTGTTGTTGATACTATTATAACATAGATCACAAACTAGCGTAATATGGTCACTTTAAAATTAGTAATTAGTATGTAGGTTGAAAAGAAGTGAGATCTTTGAAAGAAGTGGAAACCGCATTATTTTCTACTTTTTTGTATGAAGACTACTTAAAGGTGCATTGTGTGCTTTTCTGGAGAGAGTCCGCAACCTGTTTGTCACCATGGAGATGTTAATATGTGGTTTAAATTGTCCGCAGTATGGCATTAAAATAATCTGTCAAAGGTGCTCAAAAATATCTTTAAAAAAACATTCATGCTTACTGTGAGTGGGGTCATCTCTCCGTGGAGATTATGTTTAAGGCCGTACTGTGGAACATTCTAGGCACATCTCCATGGAGGCAAGCAGATGACGGGCCCTTCACCAGACAAGTTACCCAGTGCACCTTTAAAATTTTTAATTTAGCTGAAATGGATGGTTAATGCATGCAGCAGGCTTAAAGGTCACTGAATCTTCTTGTCACTTTTGTTACTGTATTATGTCACTGCACGGTACGTATACAGAGTGAATAAGTTTAGCAGGTGCAGCGTTGCCTCTTGACTCCGCAAATCTAATCAAGTCCTTAGATACTTTATCAACGCGAGGGCCACGAGGAGGTCACGGAACTTACAAATCATCCACACAAACATTTCAAAATCACCTGACGTATGCTGAGAAGGCACTTTTCTGCTTTGTAAAATCAAGGTTTACTTCCAGTGTTTTTTATCCAGCTAACTTTCTCCATTAAAGTGTGTATTCGGTGTCCGCGTTGTAGCCCAAGGTGAGTTACGGAGTTTTAGGGTCCATTTTTGTTTTGTTGTTTTGACCCTGCGCTGTCTGAAGAATTTTTGAATAATCGAGCTCTCCGTCCTGGATGTTTTTCAGAAGGGCCTCATGCAAAATGAATAGGGGTGCTGCGTTTTATTGAAGTTTGATTTAAATGGAGGGGAGGGGGGCACCCAGAATGGAGGACAGAGAGAGGAGAAAAGGAGAAGGATCTTGTCATGAATTATTTTACTCATATCCCGGCCCGCTGATGTATGTTGAATGGGTAAATAATGCATGGGCCTGCCGCATAATTAGGACAACAACACTATTCTTCTCCCCACACTGGCAGCGCGCACTCACAAAACTACACGCTTTTGTTTGATTTCTCCTCCACTTTAATGGAACCAGAGGCCACCTGATTGATCGGAGGAAGCGCTCTCTAAATGGCCTTGGAGTGCTCCTCTAGTTGAGGCGCGTTCACGTACACTGTCCCCTCCGCTCTGTTTTAATTCACGTTCACATGTAAATGATATAGGCTATCATTTGAATACTCATTATCATTTAGACACAAAATAAGAGAAGGTAATGTGTCCCGGAATACAGCGCGCGGCCTGGGTAATGTTTGTCCCGATAATGTACACGTGCGCGGGCTTCTCCCATTCATTACAGGCCGGCGTGCACGTCAGTGCCGCTCATTCTAACGCGATGTGACAACATGCAAAACGTGGTTAAAAGAAAGGCGCCGTGAAGACAGTGAGGAGGCTGAGGTTATTATTTAATATAGAGTGTGTGTGTGGATGTGTGCATGTGTGTGGATGTGTGTGTGTGCATGTGTATGCTAGTGCGCGCCCGGCTCGTCTGTCTTCAGCTCCAGATAACACCTTTTGGAGGAACTGCCTTGAAGCATTATCCCCCAGACAGGATACATGGCTAATCTCAGGCTTTGAGCCATTACGCTACATTTATCTGTGACCCCCTCTCCCTTTATATCATTACAGTTAAAGTCCATAAAAGTGTGTTTAGACAAAGATGAAGGCATTACCTGCTCACAAACCCCAAGTGCTATTAGAGGCTTAGGCCCCCGCCGATCCGTGCGCTGGATATTAAATATCCTTTATCTTAAACGGGCTCTCACAGCTCTCTGGGTAAGCTGATATCTCACTCGACTCGGCCTTATATTGCCATAGGCGTAATAAATACACAGATATCAATGGGCCAAGTTTGTCCTGGTCTCAAACGATTATGTGAGGCATGCCTCCTCTTTATGTGGAGGGAGTAGCAGCAGAGCTTTTATTTATTTCTTTGGGAGGCTAAGGACAGATAGAGTTACAAAGTCAGTGGTGAAGGAGCTTAGGCGGTTATCATCTCCCAGGGACAGGCCTAACCACCCAGACCTCAGCTCAAACACAGGCTCCATCTGGACTAAACATATTTAATGTCCCCCTAACATGTCCATGTGCCCCTTTAAGATGAGTCATGACACAGCGGGCACTGGGCATTCCTCTCTGCCGGAGACAAAGGCTGACTTTAATGTCTTAAGGACAGTGAAACCCACACCGGCTCTTCCCGCTAATGTCATAGACTGTGAAAGGGACACTTCTCTCCAGGACGTGAAACATGAGAGGCAGATGGAGACAGGAGTGATCCGATTAAAAGAACATTAAGCATTGTGCTTTGAGGGCACTGGGGCGGTGCACCTGGGTCAGAATCTCTGCTTTATAGTCTGACTCATCTGCACAACTTCTCTCTTCACTTTTTGGCCCTCATTTATTACATGTTGGCATCAGCATATTGAAAATTAGTTGTTACATTCAAGGCTCTGTAATGGTGACTACAGCTCATTCTCTATATCTGTTACTGTTACTATTAAGAGTACACTTTATCTTTCATTCTCTGCAATGGTGTAGATAGACTGCTTGGCACCTGCACTGCAAGTAGTCCACACATTTGTCAACTTGTGCATCACTTTGGTCTGAAAATGTTTCTTTATAGAAAAATGTGACAAAACTCATCCTCTGCATTTGCTCATCTTCCAATGCCACTGGGGTAACTTAGGGCAAGAGCAATGGGCACAGACCCATCTCTACATCTTGACCAAGACTAGTTTTCTTGAGAAGGACCTTAGCGGCAGGATTCTGCCTATTGTGCCTGCTTTGGGTTGGTGGGGGAAACCAGAGTGCTTTGTAGGAAACTCACCCAGACACAGGGAGAAACATGTAAACTCCACAAAGAAAGATGAGGTTTATTTAGATTCTGTCTTTATGATAGCAGCCATTTTCCAGCATATGGTATGTGTTTAGTCTGATACAGTTCAAAAGATATTATATAGTACAGTGAAAGAAAATGTCGATGTGTCTGGGGAACTGAACCTTAAATATTTGTTGTATGTAAAATAAATAAATAAATAATAGTTCCTTACAACTTCAGTTTATCTTAAGATTTCAAATACTGTATGCACAGACACATCAGTGTATAAGAACAGTGTAATCCCTACATTGACCCCTAAACCCCTATATTCCATTAGTAACTCAAGGTCATTAAAACATTTTGAATAAGGATATAGTTACTGTAGTAATGCTAACTAAACAGTCCCACTTTTCCTCTTCTGTGCCTCGTGCCTACCTCCTATAGCTATAACCCCTAGTCCCTAGAGTGCACAGGTCAATGAGATTAACCCATAACCCTTTTCCCTTCATTACACACTTCAAATTACACCCAGTTACAGGCGGGCCAAAGAAAAGAGGAAGTCATATATAGGCTGATATCTATTTGAAAATCTAATTCCTTTGGGTAGATCGCTCTGCCTTCCAATTTCTCTTATGCTTCTGTCTATTGCCTCTGGGCTGTGAAAGGAGAAGGTGCAGTAACCTTGGCCCTCTTCGTGTTAGACTGCTTAATGTGAGAGATACTTAAAGTTGCATTGCACAACTTTTCTGATTGTCTTCATGGAGACATTATTGCATCATCTTGAATGTCCCACAGAAGAGATTAAACCTATCTATCTTAAGAGAGACACATCTCATCTACATTACAGGTCAGATCTGTGGAAATGCAATGCTATTCACAGAGAGAATTACTGTAATGTGCCGTACCATGGAACATTCAAGCAATAACTCCATGGAGACAAGCAGGTGACGGACCCTCCTCCAGAAAACTTGAGCAAAGCACCTTTAAGGTTAGACTGCTATTACCGGTACTTGTATTGGATTGTTGGTTTAGTGTTAGAGACTTGCATTCACCTGCCTGTATGTTTTTTTTTCTTTCCTTTTTTTAACATTACTTTGTACTTGCATAAAACAAATGTACCTTTATAAAAAAGATTCTGACTCTAAAGAAAGGCCTTTTTTTCTCTGCCATTTGACATTTGGACCACCAGTCTATGGTTCTCAGTCAACCTTCTGTTTTTTCTATGTTTTGATGTCATTTATGAAAAATGGACAGCTCTGGGGTTTCATTTTATATCATTTTATAAACCTATACTTAGAATTTTTGTGTGTATACAGACAAAAAAACAAAACAAAACACAAACTTCAGTAAACTTCCTCGAAACTTGCTCGCTGTGAGCTCAGATGCCTTCTGTCTCATCTCTGAGAGCAATGACACACAAAGTTCAGAGTGTTTGGACCACAGCACGCATTTTTATGTTAAGCAGTCTTTGTAAAGATCACAAACTTAATGTGGAAAGTCATGCACCTAACTTTTTTTTACATATGCATGCTTAATAAATGAGACCTCTGATCCAGAGAATATAATAGGAAACAGTTTGTCATGTTGTATAATTGTTTTGTAAGGTAGCCTACAAATCCAAATTTGATTCTGGAGAGGTTTTTTTGTTGTTGTTGTTAGATAAAAATTATAAAATTTTTCATATGGTGAGGTTTTTTGTTTTTGCTGCTTCATAATTACATAAAAAGAAAATCTATCTAATACTATATTTTTTTTAGTCTTATATAGCGCTTTTCCAGACATTCAAAGTTCCTGTTAAGTTTTGTTCAGATAGATAGATAGAGGGAGATAGATAGATAGATAGATAGATATAGAGATATTAAAGTGCTTTATAAATAAACATTTATTATAGTAGCCATCTTGGGGCAGACAGAATCGAGGTGCCAATATCCCACATTCATACATTTAACTATAGCAGACATGCTGTTTTTTTTTTCCCTGTTTCCTCACACTGGTTTAAAACTTCTGGAGAACATCATTCCTCCTTAAATCACCACAAACCACACTACGACATTTTATTATGGCTGACCTAGGCTTTGTATACATTGTGAACACTACATATGCGGCCGATTTGAATCACCACGCCATTTCTCCTCTCCTCCTGAATTCCCATAGTCCTCACATTACATGATTTCAAACATAAGAGTAATGCCCGTCATAAGGCTTGGAAACACTTACACATGGGTCGGCGCACAGAGTAAACAGTTTTGGTGTTATAAACAGTGTCTTTTGATATGTGGCATTTCAAAGCTTTGTGTGACAGTTAACAGAGTGGACTTTTAATCATCTGTTCCCCAACTGCAGGTGCACCGGTCAGCAACAATTTCATCTTTCTTAGCGAGCGGTGCGGGGAGTGACAGTGTGCTCCAAACAATGGCAAAGTGCTTGGATAAAGAGGAAGCACAGAGGGAGCCAATAGGACACATGTGCAGTAGCGCTGCAGTGTTTTGGTGGGCAGGGTAAAAGTATGGGGCCCCACCGGCTGCTAGGGAAGTCCAGAAATAAAAGAGTGTGGTAAGATAACTATGCAAAGAGAAGTGGGGTTCAGCAGAAGAATGGTCACCCAAAATATAAAAGCACATTCAGCTTTCTAATTTGTTAAACGCCTTGATTAACAAAAAACAAAAAAAAAAAGTTGAAAAACTTTTACAAAAAAAGTTTTACAATATTTACATTTTTTTTCTTTATTTTCAAGTTAATACTTCAAACCAGGTATAGATTCATTAAATGTGTTTTGAAATTATTTAATCTTTCCAAAGTAAGATATAACATTATAATAGTGTATTAAATTGCCTTCATTTCTTAATAAGAATATTTTATTTTACTCCATAGAGTAATGTATAATATTATAAATCATAAATGGTCACATATAGCACTTTTCCACTTTCATCAAAGAACCACTCAACCATTCACAGACACAAAAAAGTTTTACAATATTTACAGTATTTTTTTCTTTATTTTTAAGTTAATACTTCAAGCCAGGTATAGATTTATTAAATGTGTTTTGAAATTATTTAATATTTCCAAAGTGTGATCTGTGGGGACTGGAATTGCACCACCAACCTGTAGTCAGTGGATCTGACCACTCTACCAGTGATGTTTATGTTGAAAATCAGATTCGAACCACCAACCTTTGGATTTGAGGTTGCTCATAAAATAAATGGTGATATTACACATTTTGGTACCAAAATGGTGCACCAATTAAAATATTTATATAAAATGTAGATTCTGGAAGCAGCCCTGTGCAGTATATGCAGTTATCAGATATTAGCCCAGTGGTGCCAGCTGGTGTGCTATTCCATATATGATCGAATATAAACTAGCACTTCTTACTATGACAATTTACACACATCAAAGTGCCTACTATGAAGTGTTTACATTCATTTGTGTGCTCCCCGTGGTTAGCTTAAAAGCATATTTACGTGAATGAAGTCGCAGTTACAATCCTGCGCGTCTAATTCAAAGGACAGATCTTGCTGATGGCACGGTTTCACAATGTGGATGTTTGAATCTGCATTTCTTAAAGGAGGACAGGTTCATCAGTGACAGGAACCTACTGAGAACTAATCCAGATGTTTGCACTTTTACAGTGTTCTCAAGTTGGAGGAGCTTCTTGATGTTTTATTGCCTAAAATCTTCTTCCTACAGTTTTTTTTGTCCTTTATTTGTACCGATAAACTGTACAAGTCTGTAAAAACCTTTTCTAAAATATTTAAACAAAGATTTTGTTATCATCTATTGCCCACCTGGATAAATGCATCCTTCCCCATTAGTCACTTGGTAGAGATTTCACTCGAATGGACAGGTCTGACAGTACGGTATCTGCTCCTGTCATTGCATACTGTTGTTGGGTCCTTGAGCAAAACACTTACTACACACACTTAATTCCTTGATGTAAAACATGTAACACTTCATTGAAAAGTGCTATGAATCATACATTAAATGGATTATCTGTCCCAAACTTTCAATCTTTATGATGTAAGGACAAATCCCACCCATGCACCACAAAAAAGTCCTAATCCACCTGGAGAAATAGTCCCAAAACAGGAGGATTCATGGAACTAGTGATGTCTCATCATTTTTGACAAAACAATATAGTTTAGTGCAAAGGTAAAGTGATAAATTGAAATAGTAAGTACGTATGTTTTGATGATTCTCAAAATTTTGTCTTAATTTGGTGGGTATAATACTTAGCATAATTATAAATTATAATTTTTACACCATCCAAGAAGCAATTTGTGAAGAAAAGTTGAAAAATATGTTGAAAATTACAGGAAGTAGAGTTCTGTTTTAGAGAATTCCATATTGCTATCACACTAGAGAAACTATCCAAAAATTAGGCACACTTTGCATGCACAAATGTCATGTCATGCGTGATGTCATGATTTCCAACCAGGTAGCAAAATTTTAAACCTAAAAAATGGCCACTGTGGAACAAACTAAAATGATCTTAAGTGTGTTTTAGTAAAATGAGTACGGTAGTCCAACCTTTCATAGGCACTTTAAAATGTTCACTGATTGCTACTTATTTAAGGATACTTCTGGATAACAGTACATAAATGCTTTGCTTTACAATCCCTGGACAAACAGCCACACTTAAACATATCACTGCTTACTTAACCTTTGCGTCACTTGGCATAATGTTACCCACACTGTTTTTCATATGAAGCTTGTGGACCAGAATTTAATACTATTTAACCATTTGGAATTATTTACGTTCACCTGAAGAATCGTATGCAAAAATATGCCCTTATATTTACAACTTACCCGGCTCCCCACAAGCTGAGTAAATACAGAGCGATGAAAAACACTAGCACATAAAACTGAACGCCGGCGAACAGTTTTTGCCGATTTACGTGTGCAAAAATTGATTACAAGGCTTCTTAAATTGTTCGGTGATGAGCCTCGCCCTTGTGCGTTGCCTGGTCTAAACTTTTAATTACGTTAGGCTCTTATCACCATTCCTCTAAGCTGATAGTTTAGGGACCTATTCAACATTTTTCACACTGACCACATATCTGCGCTCTCATCAGTCATTGCTTAGCTTTGACTCTATTAAGTGGAAATGGCGTTCCAGTGATAAATAGAAGATGCAGGATTTACGGTGAATTAAAGCCCGTGTCCCCTGCACCTTTTAGGCCAAGTCGTATGAAACGCGTATCAGCACGAGGCAATTTTAATGTGAAGATAGTTTTGAAGATGCGCTCGAAAAATGGGTCACGTTGTTTATCCTTTGGTCGGGTCAAATGTCGTGGAGTTAGTGATATGGCTGGTAATGCTGTCTAAAAAGGTTTGCGGGGAGATTTTCAATGCACTCGAGTCAGGTCACATTGTTCATATGTAAGCACACCCTGGAGCGTAGTACAGATTCATATGAACTGCTGAGCTAATACAACATGCATTTCAAAACATATTCACTGTGATCTAAATTACTGGCTTAGCAGGTTTTAATAACACCCTATGGAGACAAAATATTTGACTATACTCCCTATATACGGTGTTTCCATTGGATTTAACTGCACTTTGTAATGTTCTCGCCGTTAAGACTGCATTGCTTGTCTGGGTTTTTACACAGTATGGCATTAAACATGTCTATTTTTTAAAGATTTTATTGCAGGTGTTTTTATTTGCTTGGGGCTGCATCTTTACACTTCTGACCAATCACTTGCTTGTCTCCATGGAGATAGATATGCTTGATACTGTGGAATTTTCCAAGTAGGTGGTGGACACTCTGTTGGTACAAAACTTTTAAAAATAGACCTGCCTTGATTGAGGAAGGACAACATGCAAAAGACCAACATAGTCTGGTAATCAAACCTTCTCCTTGCTGTCTCGCTACCAGAACCAGAATCTCATTTTTAAAGCCACAATATGTAACTTTTATGGCTAAAAATGGACTAAAATGAAAGCATGTTTTACATTATTGCACTAAAAACGTGGCCTCACTCTGAGCGGGCTTGGACCTTCACAAACATGACTAGCTTGTTTCCATAGAAAGAGTGTTCCTTTGGTTATAATCTTCCTGTAAACCAAAGTTACACACTGTACCTTTAACATAGCAACAACTTTTCATTTGGAATGTGCGACCAAATCAGTCAAAACGGCCCCTTTCTTTGAGACACCGCCTCAGAGCACGGCCCTAATCGTACACTCTTACAACATTATCTTAAGCGTTATTATGAGCAGACGAGTTGACCACATGCGCACATACACCCAGGATGCTGTGACTGATTGGGTGTCACTGAGATGGGTGGGTGGGGCGGAGGAGGCAGCGCACCGGCTCGTGTAACTTCCTGGTTATGAATAGCCCCGGTGGAAAGGTCAACGCCATGACAACCTTGTGATGGATGTCAGCGACGTCCAATTAAATTCCTCTAAAAAAAAAAAACACCCAGCGCCCGGCAGGCTCTTGTGTGTGCTTATTAAATATAAAAGAGCTAAATCAAAAGTGAGTGTTGTGGTAATGCCGAGCGGGGCGATTGCGGGATAGGGTCTTGTATTCCTCGTTTATTCGTGGGTTTGATGAGGGGGTCAATAAGGCGAAGAGCACTCGTTATGAATGTTTGGAGCTAAGCGCAAAGGTCACGAGACGAAAGCATTCATAAACACAAAAGTTTTTTTTATTTTTAGACCTTTTCACTTGTTTAGTTTGGGTGAATAAAGAAATGTTAGGACCACCTGAGAATGAGCAATAACTGATACGAGTGAGAAGTTGAGATCAGAAGCAACTTACGGTGGGGGGCACGTTCGCCTGGGATCTGGAGTACAAACTTCTTCAGTACTTTACGAAGATCTGAGTCTAGTCAGTGGTGCATCTTCCAGTTTTTAGATGGGTGTGATTGACAGGTGGATTATCCAATCAGGGTCATGTATGGTTAGTCTATATCAAAACAAATATGGCTGCTTAGGATGGAACGCGACTTCGTTCCACAAGCTCTGATGAGACAAAAAAGATCGCGAAAAATGATCTTGTGACTTTTTTTGTTGCGTTAACTCTTTTTTTGTCCAATCTAAAAGTAAAGTGGTAGTGAGTTACACAGTTGTAGTCCGAAAACGCAATGATAAAACGTTTATGACAACAGAAATATTAAATAAAATGCATAAAAAATGTGAACTGCGCAATTTATTTATCACAATTCATGTCAAAATCTCATCTCGTCTCGTTCTTTTGGGCCCAATCTTGTATCTCGTTTTGTGGGAGTTGTGTTTTGTTTCATCCCTACGTCTTACGAGCGTTTGTCCACTAATCTGAAGGTTGGCGGTGCGATTCCCACAGATTCATCCTGTTGTTGTGTCATTGAGCAAGACACTTAACCCACCTGGCCCCCAGTGTCTGCGTGCACTGGTGTATAAATGTGTGGGTGAATGGGTGCGTGGTTCCTTGAAGGTGGAAAAGCGCTAAATAAAAATGTGACCGTTACCGTTAAAATTACAAGGGGAGGAAAAATATTATAGAGGACAGAAAAAACATTGTGGAGCTGAGAGAAATGAGATTTTGTTTAAAAGGTTAGGTGACTAATAAGCTCCTTCGTTTCACATCACGAAAATAAACAAATCTAAGCCAGCTGAGTTTGGGCCTGGGCTCAAGATGCAAGGGCGTGAGGGTGTGGAGACCGTAGTGTATAAAAAAATAAAGAGAAATATCATGGATGTGTTAGGCAAGAGACACGCCAAAAATGTCTCCATATGGTTTTACCTGAATTTTTATTTATTTATAAAAAAATTTATAACTTTAAATTTGCTAACCTATGACCCACAATGTAATTACCTGGCCAGCCAGAACCACGCACTTTGACAAAACTTTACAAAGACAAGTGGATCTGGAGCCACATCCCGTCTCCCTGATTTCAGAATGCGTGATTGACAGGTGGATTAACCAATCAGAGCAATGTATGGCTGCTTATGTTGAAAAAAGGAGAAAAGCACTTAGAAACTGTGTGGATGTTTCAAGAATCAAGAATTGAAGAACCAAACTATTATTTATCCTGGGTAAAGAAGTTATATATATTATTTTGAATGTTACTAGAATTTTCCAGAGATGTTTTCTGCATTTGAGAGGCACGTGCTAAAAATCAGCAGCCGTTTGGACCATGTCAAGTTTGGACAGTGGATTTTCACCCTCTATGATCTGGTTCTAGTCTCTTCTGAATTCAAACAGAATGTGGAAGGGACAGGCTGGTCAGGCAAACAATGTGGCACCATTATAATGTGCATAGATGTTCATTTTGACCCTTGCTGTTGCTCTTGGCCATGCTGCTTGTCCACCTGCTGAAGAGCATGGTGTCACTCTGGTTTTCTCTCCTGCTTCTCTCTAGAACACAGGATATCTTCAAGTGGACTCTTTCCTGTGTTCTGGTACAATAGGACAGCTGTGGTCTATAGTGGGCTGCTCCAACCACCTCACCATTTCCCCTTCTTTCTATCTTTTCAGCTCCAATCACAAAACATATGACAGGTATTTATTAGAAAGACACCCATGTCTTTATGATTACCAGTACTCAGTTTCAGTTACATGCAGTTTTCAGGTGCTGCACTTTTACTTGAGTATTATATTGTAACAGTAGTCTTACTTGAGTAAAGGTTTTACTTAATCTTCCAACTGTGAGGAAATCTATATGGGACAAAAGTTGACAGTATGAAATGATTTGAACATTTGTGCTTGCACTGCTGCTTCAGATATAATTTCCTTCAGATCAGACATAGGAATTAATGAATAATTTTTGCTTCAAATTTGGCTTTAAATTTTACTCAAAATTACTTTTGCTTGTGTAGTGGTTTACCCAAATATGTTTTATTTTATTTATTTTATTTTACTTCATTTCTTGGCCCACCACATTGTACTTCTACTTGAGTAATATTATTTAGAAGGTACAGTACACGTACTCGAGTACACTTTTTGGCTACCCACCTCTTATGATTACACCTTTTTAGCCTTAGTAGGTCTATTTCATATATGGTATGTGAAAGCTGTGCACTTACTTTTCTTTCTGTTTCTTCACTGGGAACAGACGGGTTGTAAACAATAGCTTTATAAAATCAGTGTTGCAAAAAGTAGTAATAGTAAAAGTACAAAAGTAAAGCAAAGCAAGTATGTTTCCACAGTACACATGAAGAATACTACTCAGAATACGAGTTAATTTTTACTTTTAGCATTTTAGATCTGCATTTTATATGAATTGAGCAATTTAGTTCTGAATTTTTTAGTTTCAAAATATAATCTACATATTCTCTGACCTCTGTTCCAGCAGAAGAGACAGGGCAATGCTATTATGTGTTTGTACGTTAGAAATGAGCAGAGACGGAGCTGAAAGACATAGATTGGGACATTTGGGACTTGTGCTTTACTCATTATTCATGATTTAAAATGTGGCTAATTATAATGACATGGTTAGAATGAATTACAAGTGCAGGTTTAAAGGTCCTAAATTATGCAAAATTGACTTTTGTGAGCTTAAAGTCAATTTATAATGGTGTCACCTCCACAAAAACATACCTGGAGTTGTGTTTTGCTTCATTCACATGTGTTTGAGTAACCCTTTTTTATTAGTTTGTCTATATCTCCAAACCTCAAAATACTCTGTTCCACCTCGTGATGTCATGAAGTTAACGCTCCCTTTTACCTTCTGCTCAGTTGAGATTGAGAAGCAATGTCAGGCCTGAACTCATCCAACTGATTCTAGTGAAGGTGTATGGAGTTTAAAAAGACAGTGGAGAACTTCCTGCGTCACCACATGACATCACAATGTGGAACAGCATGTTTTCTTTTTGAGAGAAGAACTCCGCCTAAATATGCAGAAACTCCAGGTATCTTTGTGATGAGGAAACATTACAACAGATCAGAAAATAATATAACATGGGCCCTTAAAAATCTACTCAGTGACGGTAACATGACTATTTGTAATTAGTTACATTCCACCTCTGTATAAAATCCAGATTTTAAACATGTTTTCCAACTGTACCTTGAAACAAAAAACAGACATAAACACTACAAAACAATGGTAAGAACAAGGACTGCTCGCTTTGAGGAATACAAATATTTACTCCTAGGTCTCCTGCTTTTTTGTTGATTTTTATTTTTTTTACTTTTTGCCTACTCCTCATTTTCCACACACAAGCTTCTTTGAGGAAACTGGGACAGACAGTGGAGCTATGAATAAGAGGAAGCAGCTTTTTATTTGTGTATTATTTGGGCCCTTTGAAACGCGCACAGTCTCCACCGCCACACGTGCACGCCCCCAGTTCCTTCCTCCCTCCGCAGAGTCTCTCCTTGTCTCTCTTTCTCTATCTCTTCTCTCACTTTTTAAGCCTACCTTTTGTTGAACTTATGCTTCCCTTTTTTTCCTCCTCTCCACGTCTTGTATATCCACTCCGAAATTATAGATGGCGATAATAATAATAATGTCATTTTGTACCGGAATCTTAGTCATTACCTGCAGTAAAGTGCTTCTAATTGATACCACCAGAGAGATAATGATTACAATGCCCTCCAGGAACATATTATTGCAATATTAACCTTTGTATATACTTTTATGCAGAAGACTCGGGCACATTAAGGGATCTCTAAATCTTACTTGTGCCGTGTAATGCCATTACAAAAGAATGGATACTCGGAGGTGTGCCCTTTCCCTGATTAAGTGTGTCCAGGGGTTTGCGGCCATCTCCAGGAAATAGATGGCTCCGAAGTGCAATTTCCGTCATCTCTGGGTTGGTCTTACGGGCTGAAGTGCTCCGTCTCCCGCATTCGTCTCCTTGGATCTGCATCTACGGTCCAGACGTAACCTTTATCTAATTTTTACGAGTGTCCGCATTAAGATATGTGTGTTTTTATATTTGTTCTTAGGGGATATTAAACAGGAATAACAGTAAGTCAGTGTGCAGCCAGAGGAGCAGTGCTGCTGAGGTAGCACGGATTTGGCGAGTCAAATCTGGTAGGGTCTGGCTTAAGGGGCCCCTATTGCGTTATTTTCTGATCTATGCTATATTGTTACTTCCTCATGAAAACATACCTGGAGTTTTGTTTTTTTAATTCACACATGTTAGACACACAAGCCCGGCATATTAAAGCTCTTCTCACAGTGGAAACACACTGTTCCACCTTGTGATATCATGGGGCAATACAGGAAGTGCTCCACTGTGTTTTTAAACATACACTTTCACTAGAATTAGTTGGATAATTTCAGCCTCTTCATGACATCACAAGGTGGAACAGAGCATTTTGAACTTTGGAGATGTAGACAGAATAATAGTAAAGGATGACTCAAACAGGGTTAATGAAACAAAACACAACTCCAGGTATGTTTTTGTGGAGGTAACAACATTATAACATGGCTTAAAGCGCACGAAAGTCAATTTTGTGTAATATAGGACCATTAGCAACACTGTATGTTTAGTTTTGCAGTACATTTTAAAGGGAGGGTAGAGGTGGTGTAAAGGATTAAGTGATCACCCTCAATCAAAGAGGTGACGAAACACATTGTGCCCTTGAGCAAAATTTTTTCTCTTCTCCACGTAAAGGGAGAACATCCAATATAAAATCATTATAACATTTTTGTTCATGTTATGACCTTGAAATATACATTCTTATAACTTTTTTGAAGATTTGTGTGTTTTTGTGTTTGTTCACAGGGGATATTAAACAGGATTAACAGTAAGTCAGTGTACAGAGCACCTGAGGAGCAGTGCTGCTGAGGTAGCGCGGATTTGGCGAGTCAAATCTGGTAGGGCCTTGCTTAAAACTCAGTTTAGTTTGCACTATGTTTTAAAGGGGACAGAAGTGGTGTAAAGGGTTAAACAATTCCATCAAACAAACAGTTGACAAAGCACATGCTGTCATTGTGTCCTTGAGCAAAATGTTTTACATTTTTGTCTACTCCAAATTAAGGAAGCGCATCCAGAAAAAAATCTCTTTAGCATTATAGTTCAAACCTGACCATGAAAGACACGTTCTTACAACTTTTTTTGATCATATGCTTTATTAAGTGTCATGTGGGAGTAAAAAGTGTGAGACATTAAAAAAAAGTCGGACAATCCATGACCTCGTCCTTAAGCCAAGACACTTCCTTGAGCTTGCCTCCAGTGTTGAGGTACACTGACTGAGAGTCCATTTGTGAGAGTGAATGTGGGGCCACGGATGAAAATTAGCCCATGACTCTGCAATGTGTTTACAGCATGTATGTTTATTAGTGCAACTCAACTAAATAAACTGATAACAATAACAACACTGGCACAGCATAGGAGCCATTTTTGGTTTTAACGAGGCACAGTGCACAATACACCTTTCTGGGGGTTGGCTTTACCAGGAATATTCCACAGTATGGCATTGAACTTCACATGTATTCAAGTACAGGTTGCCAAAAAATACCTTGAAACACATGCAAAACCAACATTCTCACTGTGCAGGGGTCGTCTTTCCACAGAACTGGCCAGTAACTTAACCAAAAAGCCTTGCCGTATTTGCGCCACCCTTCCAGCTGCTTATTACCCTGTCTGCCCCCACTGCCCCCTCTGCTGGGCATGTCTGTATGTTTGTGTGCATCACTAATGTTTGACCAGCACATGGCACAGCTGCTGCTCCACACTCCAACAGCCTCCAATCCCCGGCTACGCTATTTTAGGACACAATGCTATCGCCGTGGTAATTGGCCAACACTACCACTAACCATCGGTCCAGTGTTTCTCAGTACATGCTTTAAGCCTAAAACGACGATGTGAATCTTCATTACCTAAACCCCAGAACCTGCAGTAGTCTGAGTCTGTTACAGGAGAACAACACTGCGTAAAATGTATTTATAAGGGACGACTTTATAGACTGTCTGTATATCTCACTTGTTTGAGCGCCAGAGGGACGGTGCTGCTGAGGTGGCACGGATTTGGCGACTCAAATCTGGCAGGGCCTTTCTTAAAAACACTGTACGTTAGGGTTGGGCGGTATCCAAATTTTGATACCGTTGAACCTTCTCAGCATTTTCCCGGGGTATACGGTGTTACCATGACTAATTAAGAATTATTTTGTAGCTTGCACCTAAACCCTTCAGAAACAGAATAGCAGCATTATATTTGAAGATGAGGCACAAGTTCTGATCAAACCAAACTTTGCCAGCGCATATCTCCCTCCATTTAATGATCTGGATCAGGCCAAGAAAAGAAAATCGCAGAAGAGGCAGATTTTGGAATAAAAAGTAAAAGGCGACGGTGTGATATTTCCCACTGCAGCATGTTGTATCTGACAGACCCGCGCTCTCGGCACTCGGAGAAGTCACCGTCTCCTCCGTGAAAGTCTGACTTCTCCCTCAAGCGGGAACTTTCTCCTCTTCATCCCCTCTTGACTCCCGGCGTTCAATAAAACGTCTCCATCGCAAACTTTTCGGCTCGACAGCACACATGATACATCAGCTTTTTTCTTCTTACTCACTGTGTGTGGATCAATATCTCTGTGCGTAACGACGTTTGAAGAGGAGAGCGAGCGAAGGGGAGAAAGACGGCGTTGTGCCCCGTGTTTGAAGCGATTGTGGTGGGATCGTCATTCGGCCTGATGCCAAAATGCAGCCTAATATTATAATAGGTCCTTATGCGCTGCAGATTTTTTTTATGACAGTAATAAAACTGATACCGTTGCTACTTTTTGATACCTCTGTGTACCGTATTATTGCCAAACCCTACTCTACGCTTAGTTTTGCAGTACGTTTTCAAGGTAGGGCAGGAGCGGCGTAAAGGGTTAAATGAGTATTTGATTTCGTGGATGAAGCAGCACACTGTCATTGTGCCCTTGAGCAAAACGTTTGATATCTCCAGGTTAAGGAAAGGCATCCAGCATAACCTCACTGTAGCATTACTTTCTGCAAGTTAAAATTGGCCAATTTAGTTTTGCAGTACATTTTAAAGGGGGCAGAAGTGGTGTAAGAGGTTGAATGATCACCGTCAATCAAAGGGTTGACAAAGCACATACTGTCATTGTATCCTTGAGCAAAACTTTTTTTAAACTTCATTTATTGTCTTAATTGGTCAACACTACCACTAACCATCACTCCAGAGTCTCTTTCTCAGTACATGGTTTAAACCTAAAATGCCTCTCTCTGATCTGAATGGTCGCTACATAAACCCCAGATATGTATTTATCAGGGACTTTTTAGCCAGAAAATCACTTGTTTGTTGAACTTTGATATTTAATACAAGAATCTCTTGATTATCTATGCCGAAAAGCTGTCTGCACTGGAACTGAAATGAGGCGAAAATGCATTTTTTTGTATCCCACAAATGGAATGCACTTCAAGGACATGTAAAACTAGATACACAAATGCCACTGCTGCATTTTAATAATTTGGTGATAAAAAGTATCAGTTTCTAATGTTTTAAATGGATCTACACAGCTTGTTCTGATGAATGAAACTGAAAAGCAATGAGTAAAAGTTTTGGTTACTTTTCTTATGATAAAATCTACAAGTCAGTGTTGAGAATATTCAGTGTTTTCCTTCATATATGATTTAGATTTTTTTTTTTCATTTTTGCATCTGTTCTTTGAAAATATCAGATTAAATTTTTTTTTTAATGTTTTGTGCTTCCAATTACATTCACTTTAAATTATAAATCAGTTGTTACAGTTACTCTTTAAAGAACCCACGGCACTATTTTCTGATCTATGTGACAATGTTGTTTCATTCACACATGCTTAGCACTCACACCCTGCATATTTGGGCTGAATTCCTAGCTGTTACCTTGAAAACTACAACTGCATGACATTGTAAGGTGGAACAGAACATTTGGAGCTTTGGAGATGTAGACAGACTAATAACAAAGGATTACTCAAACATGTGTGAAAAAACACAACTCCGGATATGTTTTTGATAAGGTTATAACATTGTATAATGGCTCAAAGCTCTTAAAGCAATTTACTCTTACTTGACTCATTACTTGGACCACCACCTCTTGAATAATATTATTTTGAAGTAACATTACTCTTACTTGAGTACAATTTTTGGGCACCTTACCCACCTCTGAGCAAGAGCACCATCTTTAAGTACTGTACCAGGAATGTGTCCACTTTGGGATTCCTCGCTGTATGCCCTGTTATTCCACTGACTGTGCGGTTATGGCCTGTTTAAACTCGATATCTTAAGAAAGCACTGCCTCCACCACACAAGTATATATCCCGAGTAGATTTGGGAGATCAAATCCAACAGGCAGATAGGGAGACCTTTACTTAAGAGAGCTAAGAGAGCTCTCAGCGGCCCAGGAAGCAAGCGGTACTGACAGAGGGCAAATGAAAACAAATTAATTCAGTCAAGGCTGCGGTTTCACTTGTGTGTGTGTGTGTATGTGTGTGTGTGTGTGTGTGTGTGTGTGTGCACGAGCCAGCTCATGCCCAAAAGGGCTGCTCATGACCACTGACACGGGAAAGGAAATGAGGGTGTCTGGACTCTCTGGAGATCTCTCTTTTGGCTTGGGCTCGGGTGGGACGGGCTTATGTGTCCACAGCCACACCCCCCTCACTGTTATAGGGTCTGTCGAACACGGTGGAGTTGAGATGCCTCTGGGTGGCGCTGTGTGTGGAGAGAGATTATTACACTAGTGGGAATGTAAGGAGAGTGAGGTATAGAGTGTAATGGGGGTGCATGTTTACGGAGCAGAAATCATGGAAAATGCTAAAGTTGTCATGCTAAAAAAGGTGCCTCTGTCCAAACTGGTTTCACGAATTTTGTTTGGAATTTACCTGTCACAGATGCCATAGATATCACAACAGGAATTTTTGGATAATGATTACAATAATAAGAAAAAACAAAATTAATAAAAAGGTGACTAAAATATACTCTATACATTATACACCATGTAAACTACCATCATCATACAGTTATTGGGGGAGGGGGGGTAATCTTATTTGACTAATCTGAGTGGACTAACAAACATAAAATCCTACTTTAGAGTTGAGATTAAAACATGGTTTCTTGTGGAGGAGCAGCAGCTCTACTTCGAGCTCCTCTTTTGTGGCAAGCCATTGTTCTCCATCTCCAACCAGTTGCTCACAGATCAAGTACATAGATAAATGTAAAGCAGGTCTTTTTATCATAGTATTTAAACGTCCTTCAATGTGACTTTACCATGACAAATCAGAGCAATGTATTGGTTCAGGTTAGAGTAGGTGGCGCACTTTTTTGCATATAATAAAATATTTAAACTGATGTACATATATGAAAGTATTCTTGGCGTGTTTATCTACAAACACAAAGGTTGGATTCCAGCTTCAACTTGTCCCCGCATCCCTTATTTATTTACTTTATTTATCTCCTATTATTCTTTTGAGCCCATGACCCATGTTTCAGGGGCACTGCATTGATAGTCAGAAGTCCCAACAGAAGTATTTATAAGCATAAGCCAGTTGTCCGTCTTGTTTTTATTTGATCTGAAATGTATATACCTGACCCGCTTTTCCTTTTGCTGTTGTTTAATGTAGTGCAGCCCTGAACAGCTCAGACAGAAGCTAAGTGCACATCACCACCGCCTCCTCGCACATCTGCGTCTGTGCCAGGCATGTGACCAGCAGCTGGACTGGTGTCACACTGGTGGTGCCAGTAGCCGTGGTCCACTTTCCCTTCTGCCTATCTCTCTCTCTATGTATATATTTACTCCTCTCTCACACATTTGTCATTTCTTTAAAGGTGCTTTGTGCAACTTTTCTGGTGGAGGGTCCCTCACCTTCTTGTTTCTTTGGATATGTCATTGCTCTGCCTGGAATGTTCCACAGTATGATATTAAACTGCTCTACCGTACCTTTATCTAATTACAGAGGTTTTAAAGCTCAAAAATAGCTTGAAACATTCTGGCTGGGAGCAGGGTCGCCTCTCCACAGATATGACCTGTAACTTTGTCTGGTTTGGTGTCCATAAAAGATACAAATATTTATTACCATACTGTGAAACATCAAACAACGCAGTAACATTTCCATGGAGAAAAGCATTTGACGGACCCTCCACATACACAATGCACCATTAGACCATATTACAGGTTAGTTCTGTGAAGAGGCGAGCCAGCTTACAGTAAGAATGCATCATGTTTTCAATGCTAGACGCCTGGAATTTAAATGGAAAATTGCTAAGGTTAATGCCATGGTGTGGAGCATCCCAGGCAGTACAACATCTCCATGGAGACAAGCAGGTGTCAGTCCCTCCACCAGAAAAGCTGCACCTTTTTTTATTTAGCTAGTTTCATCATTTTTTCTTATCCCTTTAAAAATGATCTGCGAACAAAATGACCAATATCGCTCAGCCAGCAATATCACTTTGCAGCTTTTCCCTTAAACAACTAAAATGTTATGGGTCATTCGCTGTGAAATTAGAATTAAAGGTCCTACATTATGCAAAATTTTGATTTCAGTCACACATGTTTGTGAGTAATCCTTTATTATTTGTCTGTTTATATCTACAAAACTCAAAATGCTCAGTTCTACCTTGTAAGTTAACAGTTACCCTTTACCTTTAGTTTAGGGAGTTTAGAGAGGCAATTGTAGGGCTGAAATTATCCAAATGATTGTAGTGAAGGTGAGTTTAAAAACACACTGGAGCACTTTCTGTATTACCACATGACATCACAAGGTTGAACAAAGTGTTTTCCATTGAGAAGATCTTCTAAATATTTAGGATTTGTGCGTTAAACGTGTGTGAATGAAACAAAACTCCAGGTATGCTTTGGATGAGGAAACAACATTATAACATCGATCAGAAAATAGCGTAACATGAGCTTTTAAAAAATGTTATTAAAATGAAGCAACCTCAAGTCAACGCGTAAATAAATCCAAACTTACCAAACTTCTCAGATCAAGATAAACTTTGTGATCTTGAGTCATTCATGTGGAATAACCCATTTTACAAGGCTACAGAGATGGCCCGCTAAGATAAACATTAGCCAGTGCATTTCTTGTATTCCACCCCATAGATGTAACACAAGGCTCCCCTGTCCTTGAGTCGCTTGTTACAAATAGCCGGCATAATTCCCACAGGCTCGCAGATAATTCACTGATAATTTAAAGCACTGTGTTGCGATCTCCCTCTCCGTGCACACATACACACAAAAAAACACCACATTCCTTTGTTGTTTTCTCATTGTCAGCTTTGCGCTCCAGAATTGACGCTAACCCAGTAAAACGTCGCCTTTGTGCCCGGTAACTGGAGATTGTCGCTACGAATGTACATTGATAGCGTAGCACTTTTGTAGCCTTTATTTGGCGTTTAGCTCCTCCTTTCACATCCCATTATCTGTCGATTTAAGGAAGTGCTCGCCGAATCGGGTCAAGGAGCTCGCCAATTGTACGCCCCGAGCACTCCCGGGCAAGGTTTAAGAAAAATGACAATTTCAGTGGGAGCTACAAGCGTTTTTGTACCGGTAATAAGACTATGTAAGACTGGAGTGGATGTAATTTTCTTGGGGCCACGGTAAAGGAGAGCATTTTCTGTACCAGGGCACCATAAAAAGATTAATTTTAGTGGTAGTCGTCTCACTGGGGAGCCGGTGTAATCCTGTGAAGCATTAGAGAGGAAGAGTAGAGGGAGGAGGAGGAGTGGACAAGACTTAAGAGTTGTGTTATGTGATCTGAAGTGACTGTAAGTCCCTCCAGTTTGGTTGCATACTCTGAAAAATGCAGTGGTAAAGAGGCCATATTATGAGGAACGATCATTAAAACATGGTCTTGGAGTTGTGTTGGAGTAGTAGTAGTATTTTTAGGTTATCTCGCCAAATTTCAAATGTTCAGTTGAATTTACTTTGGGTGGAAATCCAGGAAAGGCTTCTTTATGTTTGTAAAGTCTGTACACAAGTGGTCTCCAACCTCTTTTCCTCTGGTGAGCTTCTTTACAAAACAAAAATGCCACAGAGCTACTTATTTTGGCAGTTGCAAGAAATGTAGTAAATATAAGAGCCTAAGATGGTACAGTTAGATGCCTAAAAAAGATAAAAGAGATGCTTCACAGTACAATAATCATTCACTCAATCACTGGTAAGATACTATTCTAGGACACAATGACAGTTTGCACTTAAAGCCTCTGACCAGCGGCCTCCCATCCAAAAATTAACCAAACTCAGCTTTGCTTTGCTATTCTGACTCAATCGTGAATTGATGTTGGTATTGCCACAAAAAGTATAATCAACTTTTCATCTTTTAGTGGTTGTCCCGCTTAGGTACGGGGTCGGCTTCATCACGGTTTCCTCCTCCGCTTTGTCCAACCAAGAGCTTCTTTTAGGATGAACTAGATTTCTATGAAAACGTCTTCAATAATCAGTAGCTTTGTAATAATGCTAACTTGTACTAGAATCATTTGAATAAGATCAGCTCTTGAATTTCCAATCTCTACCAAACAAATGGCAAAAAGCATCTGTTAACTTGAAAACTACAGCTTCATGACATCATAAAGAACAGAGCATTTTGAGCTGAACAGTTTACTTGAACATGTGTAAATGAAACAAAACACGACTCCAGGTATGTTTGAGGAGGTAACAACATTATAACATGGCTTAAAGCTCACGAGAATCAATTTTGTGTAGTAATGGACCTTTAATATGATAAATGTCAACTTTTCATCTTCTAGTGGTTGTCCCGCTTAGGTACAGGGTCGACTTCATCATGGTTTCCTCCTCTGTTTTGGTCAATCAAGAGCATCTTCTGGGATGGACTAGACATTCGTGAAAATTTCAGTAATGCTGTAACCATATTCTTCATGACCGTCTTCAATAATCAGTAGTATTATTTCAAATGTTAGGCAAAAGAACTTAAATTCTGATCAGAAGAATTAATTATTTACTTGACTGAGCATTCTCCAATATCCCTGAAGCTGTCTGCAGCACCTGGTGACCCCTCTCACCGAGTTTACACAAAATATGGGGTGAATCTGCTAACACGTAAAGACCATACACAATCCACTGTCCATGTGAAGCTTTCTAACTCTGAAACTGTACACTCTAAACCTTTACAAAGCCACACATTTAGGAGAACGGCGCTCCCATAATGAGCTTAACACATCCTGCAAAGGTTTCCTCACAGAGCCATAAGACGTGTCTAAGAGCAGAGAGCGCTGGTCTTAAAGGGGAAGCGCACAGAGGAGTAATCACGTGTGTCCGCGCGAGGTCACCACTGGTCTGCAGCTTCTAATTATGTGCTAATAGCCACTGAGGAGGTCATTTGGAGCCATTAGCCAGCGCCTGTAGGTAGTTAACGGCCCACAGCATAACCCGGCCTCCTTAATGTTCCCTGCGAGCCCGTTAGCGCTCTGTCACCAGCCAGCTAGCTGCCTCGTTACCACCATTAGAAACCAATTGATAGGTAATAGTAAAATATGATGGCACACTATTCAGGAAATATGGACTCTGTTAGAAAGGTGAGGGACAGGAGACAGAGCTCGGAGTCTACAGCGACTTGTACAGAGCTGAGAGAAAGGGTTCGCTTTGGAGGAAGAGAAGTAAGAGATGCGCAAAGTTACAAAGTTGGAATTTCAAGTTCATCTGTGCTTAAATAATTGCTGCCGCACTGTGTAACTTTTTGGTTGGGGGTCCGTCACCCGCTTGTTTCTATGGATATGTCATTGCTCTGCCTGAAATGTACCACAGTATAACATTAAATAGCTCTACTTTATGTTTATTCAATTACAGGTGGGTTTATAGCGCAAAAATACCTAGAAAAACAGGCGGTCTGACTGTGAGCGGGGTCGCCTCTCCACAGATCTGACCTGTAACTTGGTCTGGTTCAGTCTCCATGATGATGAAAGGATTAATGATAATAATACAGTGAAACATTCCAGGCAAAGCAATTACTTCGCCATGGAGAAAAGCACACGACGGACCCTTCACTAGAAAAGTTACACGATGCACTTTTAAATGTCAGTGAAAATATGCGTGTATAAATGACTAGGGTCAATGGTGGAGTAAAGTACTGGATTTAAGTCAGAATTTCAGGTATTGGTACATTTGAGATTTGGATTTTCCATTTTTAACGGGACTGAAAAGTAAAAGTATTTATTATTGTTGTGTGAGACCTGGTAAAAAAGGGTTTATTTTTAACACTTTCATAATTTGAGCGAACAAAATATACAAGAAAAAGAGCTTGAAAAAACTTGATTCAATTGTTCAATCTTTAAAATGTATTCATATGAAGCTGGATTATATCTCAAAATATGTGCAAGATACTTTTACTTTTTACTCTTTATGTTTACATATTTAGATGGGTTCAGATTTTATTCATGTGATACTTTTTACTTAAGAATTTCTTTGCTTCGATATCTGTACTTTTACTTAAGTAACAAAATGTAATACTTCTTCCACCACTGCCGAAAACCAGATACTCATAGATACAAAAATGTGTGTTTTAGTGCTCACTGCAGAGTCCACTGTGTTTTTAACTCCATAAATCTGCACTAGAATCATTTGAATAAGTTCAGCTCTTGAATTTCCAATCTCTACTGAACAAATTGTAAGAGGCATCTGTTAACTTGAAAACTACAGCTTCATGACATCACAAGGAACAGAGCATTTTCAGCTTTGGAGATGTAAACAGACTAATACTAACAGTTTACTCGAACATGTGTAAATGAAACAAAACACAACTGCAGGTATGTTTTTGGAGAGTTCACAACATCATAACATGGCTTAAAGCGCACGAGAGGCAATTTTGTGTAATACTTGACCTTTAATATTATAAATTTCATCTTTTATACAATATTATTCTAATATATTCTCAGTGTAACATAGCTTTCCATGTTGCTTTGACTCTTCCTTCATCAGGTACTGTCCTTAAATGAAATCAGTATCAAAACACGCATATTGTACCGCTCATTGTTCCTCCTCCTTCGAGTCAGCTGGTTCCACTTAGTTATATTTTATCCGAGACCTTTTCTTTCATATGATTTCAATTAAAATCACAGCGTTATCAGTCAAAACCAGCACACCTCCTGCTCCTCTGCCTTTCTCAGACCCCTGCCAGCTTAATCTGCGGACTCCCCCATACATCGCTCCCTAAAAAATCACCCTTTTTGTCTGTGATGAAATCTCTGCTCGGCCGCTCTAAATATTTACAGGACTCGTATTTGTATAAGCATTTTTATTAACGATGTTAGCTGACATACGGCCAGCCTCATTGACCCGGCCACTGTATAGCAATGTAGACGAGTGGTGTGTATGTCTATCCGAACATATATGCATGAGAGATTGACGCCTTATTTAAGCCTCTGTCGCAACTTGAAACGCCAAATGGTTACAAATTCTTCAGTTTAATTTTTTTTTGTTCAAAGTTTACAGTCACGCAGGGTTCAGAGAATGTTTGAAATTGCGCTCACTCCCTTTTCATTAAAGCAGGATAGTCTGAAAACATTGGTTCATCAAAGGCGGCCTACAAATTAGACTTTGCGAAACTCAATTTGAAGTAAAGAAAAGCTGTTTTTTTCCCACAGAAGCCAAAGTCTGTGTGTGTGTGTGTGTGTGTGTGTGTGTGTGAATATGCGACTGTAGTACTGGGTTATTATAATACATTAAAGGGCCTGTATTATACTATTTTCTGATCTATGTTTTAATGTTGTTTCCTCATCAGAAACATACCTGGAGTTGTGTTTTGTTTCATTCACACACGTTTAACACGCTAATCCTTCAGTTTGAGAAAAGAACACAGTGCATATTACACTGTGTTCTTTTCTCAACCAAACACTATTCCACATGGTGATGTCATATGGTGCTCCCCTGTCTTTTATTTTAACTCACTACCTTCACTAAAATCATTTAGATGATTTCAGCCCTGGAATTGTCAGTCTCTACTGGACTAAAGGTAAAATGTAGAAAACTAGTAGTATTTGGAAACTAGCTTCATGACATCACAAGGTGGAAAAGAGCATTCTGAGCCTGGGATATGTAGACAGACTTATAATGCAGCATTACTCAATCATATGTGACAACTCCAGGTATGTTTTTGATGAGGTAACAACATTATAACATGGTTTGAACCTGACAAGAATACATTTTGCGTAATATAAGACTGTTAAAACTTGAAGTGTTGACTTTAATTCAGTTACAACTGGTTTGTTTGCAAAAATTACTATGAAAAACATGCTTTCTTACTGTTAGTGGGTCCGCCTCTCCACAGATCTGACCTGTAAGTTAGCCTTGTGGTGTTAATGGAGAGGTAAGTTTAATGCATGTGGAGTATTCTTGGCAAAGTAGGAAAGCGTTTTTTATATAGGTTAAATAATATTAAATACAGTAAATGCATGCAAAGGTATTTAAAAAGTACTCCAACATATTACTCAAGTATACTTTAGTAAATGTACTTTTAGAAACCCTCTTTGAAAATGTACTCGAGCAATCTCAGCTCCCCAAACTGTCCAGCCTAATGCACCGTCCTCCCATCTCTCCATCAGTTGTTTGTACCCCCTCTCCAGCAGCTAAAACCTTGTATCACGTTGCGGTCTTGCTCTTAAGGTTGTTTTGTCTATCGGCTAATAGTGGAAATTAGCAGCGCGGCCTCCTGGGACGTGAGCCGGGCATGTGTGAATGTGGGCGCGCCAGTCTCACAGATCTGGGGCTGCTGGAATAACATCTTCATATCAACAGTGGAGCCTCTGTGTTTTTTAAATTTGTTTTTGGATGCACGCCACGAAACGCTAGGAGGCAGGGAGCAGAGCCATCCTTAGACGCTAGCGCACAGAACCTGGGAGTGTGAGACTACCGGGACGGACAACCGAACCCTACAAATGAACCCGGACAACAGGAACTAGACAATCAAACCCGGACAATTGAACCTGGACAAGCAAACCTGGACAACCAACAATCGAACCCAGACAACCCAACCTGGACAACCGAACCTGACAACCGAACCTGGACAACCGAACTTAGACAACTGAATTCGTGCAACTCAACCTGAAATCCGAGCCCAGACAACCAAATCCAACAACCATACTCGGAAAAATGAATCCGACAACCGAACCTTGACAACCAAACCTGGATACGTGAACCCAACAACCAAACCTGGACACTGAAACGGGACGACCCAACTCCACAACCAAACCTGAACATTGAACCTGGACAACCGAACCTGACAACTGAGACCCTGACAACAAAACCCGACAACCAAACCCCAACAGCCAAACCCGGACAGCTCAACCCGACAACCGAACCTGACAGCCAAGACCCTGACGATCAAACCCACCAGCCAAACCTCACAACCAAACTAAACCGACAACTGAAGCTGGACAAATAAATCCCACAATCCTCGAGAATATATCATGGTGTAGAGCTCCAAAAACATGTTTACATTAGAAATAGATAGATGTCACAGTGATTACCGTATCGACTTAACACTCTTTTATAGGTTGGGTTGTCCAGTTTGGTTGTCTGGGTTTGGTTGTCCATCCGGGTAGGCTCACACTCCCTCGCCCTTATTACTCCCACGTTCTGTGCGCTATCGTGGATTAGGATGCCTCTGCTCCCTGCCCCTTTACATTTTGTGGCTTGCATCTAAGACAGCTCCAAAAACATATAGAGATATAAGTGCCAATGACCAGCAAGGAAATTCTCTTGATTTGTTTTATATTTCTTTATTAAAACTTTTTTTTCTGGCTGTTGAGCTATAAACTGAAATCATGAAAAATCAAATAATAGCATAAAAATTAGGTAATAGAGTTAGGGTCTGTGATAATAATAGGACATTTTTCAGTTCAAATATGGACATGTGGCCTGCTCCTGTTGCACCATTGGCCCATATGGAGTTGTGGAAGAAGTATTCAATTTTGTTAAGTAAATGTACAAATACCGGAGCAAAAAAAATGCAAAGATAAAAGTATCACATGAAAAAATGTGTGTACTTAAGTAAAAATACTGTTGCAACCATTTAAATATGTACTTAAAGAATATTTCTAACATATTTTGAGATCTATAATAAATCTGATTTTGATACAGATTTGTGTTAAATTTGGTTTATCAGAAACAACTGAATTTCTTGTTTTCTAGCTGGGTTTATTTGAGCATTTTTGTTTGCTCAAAGTATAAAGCCCTCAGTCTTTTCAGCGGGCCTCACACAATAATGAAAAAAACACTTTTTCTTTTCAGTCCTGTTAAAAATGTAGTGGAGTAGAAAGTACATATACCTGATTTCAAATGTAGTAAAGTAAAAGTAAAAAGTATCCGCGTTAAAATGTACCGTGTCTGTGACCCATACTCATAGATCTTGTGTAAATTTCAATAATATAATGTTTTTTGTACAACAGTAGTAATATATGGGTGCTTTTAATGATAGTATCTACATCGCAGTACTTTTTGAAGTTTGTGTACTGATGACATAGAGAGAGGGATTCCTTTTTTCAACTCAGCACTACTTCCTATAAAATTCAGATGCATTTGTCAACTTGTCTTCACAAACTGTTCTTGACCTGACCTGATCTACCGCACGTACTGTCCCACCAAACATAGTAATGAGGAAATTATAAAATATTTACTTGTCCCTGGATTATAAATTAGAAAAACATACAAAGAGTTAAATTTTTAGAATTCAGCACTAATTTTCAACTTTAACTTTCTTTAACTTTTTTTTTCTTTTTTGACACATTTCTCAATGCCAGAAAAACACAAAAACCTATCATATGCATTTTAAATAGTGTTCCTACATAGATTTGTTTTTAGAATTCAGGACAAATTTCCAACTTTATTTTTTAACTTTTTAACTTTTTTTTGCATTTAAAAAACAAACAAATTTCCACTTGACCTAAAACTATGACAACCTTTGATATTTGACACATGGTACAGTCCCTCCAAACTTAAATTAATAATTAGAAAAACACAAGAACCTGTCATATGCATTTTAAACAGTGTTCCTCACTACATAAAGTGACTTTATTTTTCAACTTTGTCCACAAATTTCAAATTGATTGATGTAAAACTATGATAAAACTATGATTCATGTCAAACTATGATAAATATTTAGCACATGTACCGTCCCTCCAAACCAAATTATAATTAGAAAAACATGAAAACCTGCTGCATTTTTCATATAATTTTGTGTATTGATGACATAGAGGAATTGCTTTTCAGAATTTCTTTCTATAATTTTCAACTCCACATTTCCACTTTTCTTCACAAAACGTCTTTAACTTGATAGATGTAAAAGTATGTTCACTATTTACCACAAGTACGACGCCCCTGAACAAAGCAAAAACCTGAAAACGTGCCTGTACTTTATACAGCGCTCACTGTGTCTACATTTCGGATACAATGACATAGATGGAGATATTTCTTTTTAGACATAAGCGCTGTAATTTTCAAGTTAATTTTTACACTTTTCTTTACAAACTGCCACTCGACTGCTGAAAACTATAATAAATAATCAACGTATTATATTTCCTACATAACCACTGCAAAAATAAAATCCAGCCAACATAAGATCACTTGAATTAAGAAAGTTTTATCATGATTTGAGTAAAGTTCACTTACATTTCTGAAATGATCTCCCAATGGAACAAGACGTTTTGTAGTTAAAATATAAGAATACATCTTGCTACTTTTTGCACTTGAAATAAGAAACAAAATCTAATGTTACTTGAAATAATTTTACTTGTCATGTTAAATTTACTCATTAAGTCATTTTTACTTACTTGGATATTGCTTTTTGCAGTGTGTATTTGCACTTTAGATCATAAACATATCCAGTGAACCAAAAATACGTATTCAGAACATTTTCAGTAATTTTATTCCGGTACAGTTACTTTTACATGTGGTGGTATTTCAGAATACACAGTAGTTACTTTCTTAAATGAAAAGGAATACAGGAAATACATTAAAAGGAACACTTCATTGTGCAATTTTGGCTTTGAACGGCGTGGTCTTCGTGAGAAAACAAAAAGAAATCAGATCCTGCAGATTTTTCATCTCTTATTTTACATAAATGAATGCACAAAAACATTGCAAACATCACTATCTAGGCAAGTTAAAATTACTTTTACTTTATTTGAGTAGATTCAACTTGACAAGTAAAAAGATCTACCAATGGAACAAGTGTGTTTGTTTTAATTCAAGCAGTATTAGAGCTTGTTTCATTTTTAAGTGCAAAGAGTTGTTGTATTTCTTATTTTAAGTGTAGCAAGATGTATTTTCATAAGTACAAAAAGTCTTGTTCCACTGGTGATAATTTAACTTTGTAAGTGAAATTTACTGAAATTATGATAACATTTTCTTAATTCAAGAAATTTTAACTAGATTTGAGTTTTTGCAGTGACTATATATGGAATAAATAGTATTGTCTTGTTGTTTTATGCTATAATATAATGCAACTCGATGTACTAGTAAAATTATCCCAAGTATGCAGAATACAGTACTCCGATTGGCCCACGTATTATTATTATTACTCTTTGTTATTGTAATATATTGTGATGTGAGCTACTATGTCCAAATGTTTCCCTTGTGGTTCAATAAAGTTTGTCTAAGTATCAGAATATGTTACAAAATACATTTGAATTGCAGTATTCAGTGCAGTATTCTGTAACTAAATACATTTTCAAAGTACAATAGTTTTTGTGGTTTAAACCTGTTCTTGGATTGTTGCGCCAGTATCATAAATTAGCTTTAATTCCTTCAGCAATATATTGTACTTCGAAATTTGTTATATTGTTCTCAAATGTAGTGAAGTAAAAGTAAAAAGTATTTGCTATAAAATTTACTTAAGCAAAGTACAGATACCTAAAATTTGTACTTAAGCACTGTACTTTTACTTTTGTTACTTTACACCACTGCTCTGACGTGTAACTTGGCTTGGCGGTGTCACATTAAATTTTTTTTCTTCTTTATTCTGTTAGAATTGAACATTTGAAATGCCAAAGGTCAAACGATGGCCTTTTTGCACTTAAACAAAAGTTGCGATTTGATAAGTATAGATTTCCTGAAACTATCTTCCACATTTTCATTCTCTCCTTGTGGAATGCAGCGTACACATACATTATGACGGACAGCGACTAGCCTCGTCCTCAAACTTATTGTTGCAGATTTCCATGCTTACGTCCATATGGCCACTTCCTTTGGACCTGTTTTCTCCATCCTCGCCGCTTTGTGGACCTGTCAGCAGATAAAGAATCACCCCGCTCAGTTATAACAAGTTCAAAAAGGAGCCGAAGACGCGCTGGTGCCCCATGGAAAATCGGCCAAAAGGGACTCCCCTACTGCTCGCTGCTATCGCTCCCATAGAGATAGTCGTGTTATTGATGGCGGATGGTTATGTTAATTTTGTTTTTGATACATTTTTTTTTTTTTTTTTGGAAAATTTTCGCCAGAAGTAAAGGTAAAAATAAAAAGAGAAGAGGGAAATTTCATAGGTGTTGAAAAACAGATACTAATCGATACCAAAAGGAATATAAATATACTAAAAAGTCACAGGACAGAAATGGACCTTTCCTTAATTTAGAATGATCTTGAGCTGTATCAGAAGAAGTATAAGAGAACATAGACTAGTATATACCCATGGACCATTAAGGAATTTACCTGGACCGCTGAGGGTTTACACAGATATAAGACCACATGGTAATATAAAACAAAAGACCACAATTTAATATTGAAAATTACATTCTATTATCTAAAGAAAGTTGCCCCCATAGAGTTATACTGGACACTATCACTTCAGCGGCTGGTGTCTTAAAATGCATTTGTCTCAAATGGCATAAGGATCAGTCCTTAAAGTACCGCCTACACACACTAAAATTACTAAAATCAAAATTTTGACAAAACATACACAAAGATTTTTTGATATCTTAATTCCAAGTCTATTTTTTTAAGTTTTAACAAAAAAAATGAGGTGAAATTGTAATTTGTAGGTACATTTTCAGTCAAATATTTACTCAAATGTGAAATAACATACACAAAATCAAGTCAGCATATTTGTTTATATATAATTTGTCCACAAAAACAGAAATTTGAACTCTATTGTCTAAAGAAAGAATGTTTTTAATTAACATTGTGGTGTCAGTATTGAGTATTGAGTCTATTCCTTAATACTGTAATCAAATTTGGAATTTTTGAGAATTTTAGTGTTATATATTGCGACACAAAACACACAATTGAACAATTCGTCACAAGATTTGACGCCATGCCCAAACAACAGTCAAATCCCTAATCCTTTTCCTTCATTTTCACTGATCGCACGAATGCAAGTTTTTCAGTTTTAAAGGCACACTGCGTGACTTTTCTGGCCACCCGTTCCCATGGATATATTATTGCGACACCTGAAATGGTCCACAGACATGTTAAAGAAAAGTTAATGCGTCATAATCGGCCATATTAAAAAAAAGTGCTGTATGTGAATAGTACATTTTTCTGAGTATAGAGTGAATTTTCGTTGAATTTTAGACATTTTTTTAAGTTTTAGCTCTTACAATGTGGGTAGTATTTTGTATAGAGAAGAGAAAGAAAGAGGAAGAGGGACAGCAAGAAAGCAGATATTTAGAAAAACAAGTGGATGCAATGTATATGTCTATAAATTAACCTAAATGAGGGGCTAAAACATTGATAGTGAATAGTTAGCAAAGTCCAACATGTATCTATAGAACTATATTAGTCCAGTCCTTATTTCATGTCAACAGTTTTTAAGAGAGGTTTGGTGTAATATTATTTTCTTTCTTTTTTCTTTTTTTCAATTTTTATGATAACTTTACTTTTTTGTTTTGGATGCACTGGTATTGCTTATCCAGAACGTGTGGTCCAGTGAGACTAGTTTGTTTTGAAAATGCAAAATCAAAACAGCACATTCTGGTTTTACCGTTTCCTGGCAAAATAAATAAATAAAAATACAAAAAGTAACTTGGATATTGCTACTGCTACTACTACTACTACTACTACTACTACTACTACTACTACTACTACTACTACGATGACTAAGATACTACTACTATGAGATTTCATAATGTGGGTCTGATAAACTCTGTAACATCTGATTACAGCTTGCCTTGACTTTTACCAGTATAATATTAAGTAAACTTTTTAAAGGTGATTAAATAGAAATCTTCCTATATATTTTAAGTAACAACGCTTTTTAAAAAAACCTAAATTCAGAAGGAAGCTATTTGCGTAGGCTACATGCAGTTACAACAAAGCAGTGATTATGTCTGGCATTTTCAAGATATAGTGTTGAGACCACCCAGTGTGCCATATTACCTTTATCTAATTACATCTTTACAAAATATGGAAGTAAAAGCGTTGAAAGAGGGATAATGTTATAGAAAACATAAATTAATGTTATTTTTATAACACAATAAGACAATGTGCGTATTGTATAGTTTTGTAAGCTTAGACTTAGACAAACTTTACTGATCCGCAAGGGAAATTGTTTGCACACACATCATCATTTAGCTCACACATCACAATATATTATAGGAAAGAGCAAAAATATAAATAGTAATAATACATTCTAAGCAAAAATAACAAGAGACTGGTGTCAAATAAATAAAAGTAAAAATACAATTTTGAAATATAATAATACAAATATATCTCAGCTATATAAAAGAGGTCGTAAGGACATAAAGTAATCTATTACTCATAATAAATCATAAGTTCATATTAAACAGAAATTGTGCTAACGTTTAAATGTGTTATTTTTTATTATAGAAGCATCAAAATGTGTCCTGGCTTTAAATACAATTCTTTAAACAACACATCCAAACAGACTGTTTGATAAAACGTGTTGGTGTATTGATGTAAATACGGTCCGGTTGTACCGTGGCGTAAGGTGCAGACACTCTTGAGCCCCAGATGGAGTGTCATGTGCTCGGTGTCAGACAGTGACCAGTGCCCCCTCCCTCCTTCCATCCCTCCATCCCTTCGTCCTCCTTCGCCCCTCCCTCCCTCTCTTCTCCTCCTCCTCTGACACATACAGCATGGCACAAGTGGCAAGTGCAAGGGACTGGTGTGTGTGTGTGTGTGTGTGTGTGTGTAGAAGGAGGAGAGAGAGATGAGAGAGAGAAAGGGAGGAGGAGAAGACTGGGCGTGTGTGTGTGTGTGTGTGCGTGTGTGTGTGTGTGTGTGTGTGCGTGCGTGTGTGTGTGTGGTGTGCGGTGGTGGTGGTGGCGGCGGTGGGGGGTGTTATGAATATGACCCCGAGATATTCCATTGTGGGCCCATGTCCGGTTCTCGGGGCATTTGATACACATCTCAGTGAGTGGCATTAATGCGCCTCTCTCGCGCTTCGACATTTGGAATAATCGCAGGGCTGTTTGCCGTCATCGTGCCACTAGCTGTCAGCAGCAGCGCTTTTGCCCCCTCTGTCCCCCGGCCTGTTCCCCTGCCTGTCTGTCAGTCTCATCCTCTCCTCCTGCTCTTACATTATAGCAAACAAGTTCCCCGTGCAAGGGACCACTTGATACTTTTTTATTATGACCAAACCGTTCCCATAATTACCCCATAATCATTATATAATCCTATAACAAAGCCCCCATTGAAGCCCTGTCTTTGTCAAGGCTGGGACACTGAATCTGTAATTGCATTATTCAGTCTCTTCCACCCCCTATAGAAGCATAATATAACAAAACCATCGGACAAGAGGCATTTTAGTAGCACCCTCCGTCCGGCCTGTGCGGGACGTGTGTGTGTCTCTTTTTACGCTCCTCAAAAGTTGTGCCAACTTCAAGTTCAGAGCTCGTGCAGCTGGAAATAACCACAAAACCCATAAAGCAACCTCTCCTGCTGCCTCCTTTAGCGCGCGCTCTAAACAATCTTCAGAGAGGTGTGTAGCATTATTGATATATCTCATTCGCAAATAATTATTCTCTTTTTATAATGCGCTCCGAGGCAAAGGAATAAATCGGTAATACATTGTGGAAAAAAGGCAAAAGCGAGTCCCCTGTGAGCGCTTGTGCGTTTGTATGCGCGGGGATCGGCAACACAACGGGGCTTATTTACATTAAATACGCCACAAGGTTACAGTGCAGATAGATGAGCGTCATTTTGATCACTCATTACTTCTCTTAAGCGCTGACTGACGCTCAGGACGCGCACGAGGCAACACACATTTATCCTGGAGTTTTTTAAAGACGAGGAGAAGAGGACCTTCGCTTCGAACAGTTGACTTTAAAGGTAAGCTTTTGGACTTTTTTGGAGTGCTTTTGTGACATGTGCCGCCGTTTTGTATCAAAGGAGAAGTGGGCTGATTTCCTTACGCGCGGTGCACGAGCGAAGAGGCAGTGATTGCTTTGGTAATGGGGCACGTATTAAAATAAAAGAGTGTCAATAGTCACTTCAAGGTCAGAAAACAACAAAAGGTGTTTAAAGAAATGCTCGTTTTTCCTCCGAGAGCGCGGAGACACGGAGGTTATCCCACGGCGCGAGGCTGCTCACCGCTGGGGCTCATCAGCTGCTTTTCACCCCGGACTCAAAGAGAGGCGAATACCGCAAGAGCCCGGGCTGTGTAGGGTACATCCAAGCTCCGGCAAGCTCCCCTCCATGCAGCGCGTTCGGAGCAGCTAGAAAAGACCCAGAGACGAGTGGGGTGTACACTGCTACCGCTGATGCGTAACCGGGGCGATCAATGCAAACGTTTACCTTTTAGCGGACAGCCAGCCAGCGACAGGGAGAAGGGGCAGAAGGGGGGAAGTGAAGGCGAGCGTGTGAGAGAAGTGGAGATGCGCGGCGGGGAGCAGTTGTAGGGACAGCCTCGAGGAGTGGACTCTGTCGGAATAGGAACAGGTCCGAAGCGCACTTTTCAACACCCCTCCCGTCATCCGGCAACAATATGATCCGCTCAAATCATATGGACATGCTTCATTATTCAAAGGACACTCGCAACGCAGCCCTGACGCACAGGACTTAACCGGCACCTCGCCAATTTTTGAAACAAGGTAAGAAGAAGTAGTGATAGTTCGGATCAACTCTGGATGTTAGAGGATACACTGCGTGGAAAGTGAGTTTTGCTGGCTTGTTTGTGCCGAAAGGAGCTTTCGCAGCGGGGGCTCTACATGTCTCCCCAATCATGATTAGAAAATAACAGTGCAATTATCCGTAGCGTGTGTCTGCCGAGCGTCAAAAACAACGTCTAAACAGCAGCTGGGAGCGCGACCTGGTCTGGACCGCTTTTGCATTAAAAACCCCTCGTATGCACGCTTTAATTCCAGGCGCAATTATTAACACGTTTGTTTGAGTCCGTGCGTAAAAGCCAAGTCGGGAACCGCTCTCGCACACAAACCGTAAGGGAAAGTGAAGCGAAGTTTGCTTTGGAAAACTTTCTACATTTAAAACTACCACTTGGCACCGACTTCACGGAGGATAGGGGGAAAGTTTAGGAGTCGCGTGTGTGTCAAAACTTGGGAGATGCGTAAGAAAGAGACGAGGACGAGTCTGTGAGACCTGCCATTTTGTGCAGTGATCGACCCCTGTTATGAATAAGCTGCCTCTGCATTATGCTTTGAGGAGTGACATGTAGACATATAGCGGACGTGTCGCGTACGGAGAAGCCTCAAATCGGCTCATTTTTGCGAAGTACTACTATTCTAACGTGACTTTATTGTTGCGAGCAGCCCTGAGAGAAACTTGTACGGATTTATGTCACGCGTAACTGTCTGGAAATATAAAATGACGATGCGCGTAATCATCTTTCCCCGAGTGTGTGTACGAGAGACAAGTCGCTGCACTTGTTCTGTTTTACCCCCGAAAAACTTTCTACTTCCAACTCGCTTTTCCCGTCTCCAACGCGCTCTCCACCCCGGGTTACGACTTGAACCATCCCCGCACGCCGTTCCCGTATTGAATCATTAGCGATACGAGGCTTGTAATCCCATTTGCAGCCTGTGTGTGAGTCGCGCGCCTTGGGTGGGGAGGACCTTTCCTTACAGACTTGACCCCTGGGTGCTCTGACCCGGCTCACACGGCCACTTTGAACCGCGTATAACCGCTGTCACGAGTGTCATCCTTCCCCAGAAACGCCACTCTAACAACGTTCACTGCGCGCGTTTTCCTAAAATCCAAACCGAGGATTAAGAAAACAGCTCTTCCTCAGCTCCATTACGCGTTCAGTTATAGATAAATAAAAGAAGTTGCTGTCATTGTTTGATGGTATGCACAGAGCGGATATTATGTCTGAAATATTGTCTGGGCGTGAACCCGTTTTTGTCAACGTCTCTCATTGCCTTATTGCAGATGAAACGGTAATAGACAGATAAGTGTCTCTGGTTCACTCACAGAAAAGACTTTGCGCCCTTCCACTATACACTGCTACAACTTGCAAATGTTGTCATTCTTTAGCGATGATAATTTTTGGAAAGCAGCACAAGTATTCCCAGTATCATATGTTTAGTGAATTTTAGCAGGCCTTCAGTGTCTTCTTTTTTTTCTTTCTTTTTTTTGGAAAATGTAACAGCATAAATTAGGCCAACTTTTCATTTCGATGCATGTTATTTGTCAGGTTTGAATATGAGATGCCACTCACTAATTATCACAGAATTTATCGTCTCCATAAATCCCCCACATATTAATTGTAATGTATTAATTTTGTCAACCACCAATAGACGAGTGTGATTGCGAGTTTGAGCTGCTTTTATTTGGAAAGCAGCAGCAGTGAGATTTTGAGATCACATTTTCCATAACTGGGCTATATTAGCTGATCTACCACCTGTGCGGGCCGTGACTGACTACGCCAATGCACGTCTTCACCCGGACTGAAAAAAGAGACAGAATAGAATAGAAAGAAGCGAGTGATGGGGAGAGAGGAGAGGAGCAGGGGAAAAGAGGAGAGGGAGAGAAGAGTCAAAACATGGCACCAACTCAGTTCGCTGTCTGTCAATTTGTTGTGATGCCTTGTCAAACAGACTACAGGTGGAATTATTTTGAATCGAGGTATATTTTGGAAAGCGGAGAAAGAAATTGTACGCGAATTAAAGATCTGTCTGGTGGATTGGAACAGGATGGAGATTCGCTGTGGCGGGTGCGGAGATGTGAACTAAAAGGGAGGGATTAGATGAGGCAACTTAACCCAAATGAGTGTTGTTTTATATGTCATATTTCTAATGTAACTCGAGAACGCAGAGATCAGTTTGTACAGAAATCTTATCAAAGGGACTCTGTGTGTTAGAAAAGTAGTTATTTCACATTGCAAAGAATAATGGATGTTACTGACATTGTGTTGAAGCTGGCGATAAGCTATATTGTGCGTGGTTCATATATTGTTGTGTATAGAAAGGAAAGAGTGACATTTCTAAGTGTGTACATGCAGTTAAAGCAATGATAAGCACAGTTGTAGCAGTGACCAATTTGGGTTTACAAATCATCATCGAAATTTGCTTCATTTCTTTCCTTTCATTTACTTTATATATTTGAATTGAAATTGACATTTGGAGACACAGTGGCTGCTGGTAACTCTCGTGTGAAATGTCAAAGGGAGGGAAAAGTATATGATTTTCAACTGGGATTTGCAGCAAGCACCGTATGATTTCATGAAGTAGCAGGTCATGTCGTTTTAACTTTTTAATTTGGAAATAACTCATCGACATTTTCATCCAAACAAAGATATCTATGTGTATTGAAACGGGTGTTTTGAAACAGTGGCTGCTGGTGATTCTCGTGTGAATTCTTAAAGGGTGGGAAAGTGTTTGATTTTCATTTGGGATTTGCAGCAAGAGAACCTTATGGTGTAAATGAGAAGAAGTTGGCTATATCTGTCTATTTTAACTTAAGAAATCACATAGAGATTTTCATCATATAGCGTAAGTGTACAGAAACTGGCATTTTTAAACAGAGGATTCTCGCAAAAACGTATATGATTTTCAAGTGGAATTAGCAGAAATAGAACCTTACGGCGCTCTTATTATTATTTTTTTAAACTTTAAATCTGGACATAAGAAATCAGCATATCGAAATTAGCATTTTAAAACACTGGCTGCTCATTCTTGTGTGGATTCTTATATGATTTTCAATAGGAATTTGCAGCAATAGAAGCTTACATTGCTCATATCATTTTAACTTCACATTTGGGCATAAGAAATCATATTGAAATTAACATTTTAAAACACTGGCTGCTCATTCCTGTGTGGATTCTTATGATTTTCAATAGGAATTTGCAGCAATAGACCCTTAGATTACGTAGCTCAGCGGATAATGTTCTAGTTTACGCATTTCAAAGTCTGTCATTTCCAGTTCTTACCACTCGTTTTTAATATCTGAGACGCAACTTGTCAGCACGTCAATCCGTCACGTCGTCGGAAAACACACATGGACGGAGGACGCGAGCAGTAGGTTTGGTTTGGACTGTGGCTGGTGGTGGCTGATCTTCTTCTCATGTAATTATAGGGGCGAGGGGCTCCAGCTGTACTGCCTGTGCGAGGGCCAGTGCTCCCCTCTCCTCTGGGACCCGGGCGGCGGTGGGCAGGCCAGATCAGGGCCAGCTCCGCTCATCATCCAGCCATTAATTGATATGTGCAGTCATTGTGAAAGCACCCCTCCCCCCTGCACTGGTGCTGTTCTGTAGTGGTGTACTGTGGGTGACAGCGGGGAAGGGGATGCAGGGGAGAAAGCAGGTGTGGTAATGTCAAAATGTTTTTACAAATTTGAGGTTTTGGGCAGTTTGCGAGGCGTTCGGTGTTGGCGATCAGTGTCACATGTCAGTCAATCACACTTATTTTGACTTATGTTTTTCAATGCTTAATTTCTGTGGTGGATTTTCAATGTGTTTTTGCAATTTGAGTTAAGATTTTGAGGAGTTTTTGATGCGATCGATGCTGGCGAGTTTTGATCAAGTGGTAGCATGCAGTTTTCAGTATCAGTCAATCACACTTATTTTGAATCATTTTGTAATGTTTTTCCATATTCGATTTTGAGGTGAATTTCTTTGTGATTTTCAGTGTTTGTTGAATTTAAGAAAAGCTTTTGGGGAGTTTTTGGATCTGATTGGTGTTGGTGATCAGTGTCAAATATCAGTCACTCACTCTTATTTGGAATCTCAAATTGTTTCGTAATGTTTTTCAATGCTCAAATTTGTGGTGAATTTATTTGCGTTTTCAATATGTTTTTTGAATTTGAGGAAAGGTTTTGGGGAGTTTTTGATGCGATAGCTACTGGCGAGTTTGGATCAAGTGGTAGAATGTACTTTTCTTTTCTGAGCTGATCAATCACACTTTTTTCATATGAAATCTTTCTGTATTGTTTTTTTGTGGTCAATTTCTTTCTTGCAATTTTCAGTATGTTTTTTGAATTTGAGAAAGGATTTTAGTTTTTGTTTCGATCGATGCTGGCGAGTTTGGATCAAATAGTTGGACACAAGCTGGACACTTTTTTGAATCTCAAATCATTTCTTAATGTTTTTCAATGTTCAATTTTGCGGTGAATTTTTTCTTTGCAATTTTCAATATGTCTTTTGAAGATTTTTACAGAGTTTTTGATGCGATCTCTTCTGTAAAGTTTGGATCAGGTGTTTTCTCAAAGCGGACAAGCTAATGTCTCAATCAGTTTTAATCTGATAAAATTTCAACGTTAAATTTCGTGATAAAATTATATCTTAAAAACGTTAGCAAGAATTGAAATAAACGTAAAAAGTTGCATATAGTGTTGGTGTGATAGTGTACATTACGAATTGACCGAAAATGTGTAAAGCTGGTGTGTATACGCATAGAAACGCGAGTATTTTCAAAGTAGATCCACCATTGAAACTTACTTATCACTACTACTACTAAAATCTTAAATTTTGATGTTTCTCAATACGGCTAATTTTGTGGTTCTTTAAAATTTAGCTTGAAATGAATTTGTTTGTAGATTTGTGACAGTTCAACCTCAAATTTGTAAAGAAGATATGAGTCTAGCAATGCAAGATTTTTAAGTATCAAGCTTCAAAACCCACAATATTTTTATACGAAATGACCCAGAAATATAAAAATCATACTTCATAAACTCATAATTACCACACTGATCTCACGTGGTCGCCCGGCGCTGCTCTGATGCACTTACTGCGCAGAGGAGAGTGGGGGGTACCGCGCTCTGTTGAGGCTGGTGGTGTTTGTGGGATTTCCATTGCTCTCTATGGGGGGGCTGTACCGGCGACGAGTGTGAACAGGACTGAAACAGGTCTGGAGCGGGTCAGGCCACTCTGAGACTTGTAGCGCGGTGACCCTGTGAGCCAGAGGCCAGGGAAAGATGGAGGACAGGCAGCGTGTGTGTGTGTGTGTGAAAGAAGGCGAGTGGAGAGAGAGCGTACTCACTTCTGTCAGATAGTGTATGGGAGCAGACAGAATTTTAGCAGATGTGAGAAATAAAATATGTCAAAAATGGGACACAGGGTACGTTAATCATTCTGAAATTCTGAAAACGTGTTATTTCTATCGACTTCTTTAGGTGTAAAAATATACGTAGATTTGGCTTGTGATTTTAACTTTCTGTGTGTTCACGTTACACCTGATTGAAGAAGCAGTGGTGGAAGGTAAAAAAGTAAAAGTAGTCCTGTAGTTAAGCATAAATATTAGGTATCTGTGCTTTACTTAAGTAGATTTTGAAGTGGACAATTTTTATTTTCACGTCACTGTATTCATCTGTACTTTCGACTCCACTACATTTTTGAACAGTAGTGAAAAGTAAACATTTTTTATTATAGTTTTGACACCTGAGGAGAGTATTTTTTAGCACAATTCTAATATGAGCAAATAAAAATATACCAATAAAAAACAGATCTATTCAGTTGAACAAAATTCAACAAGTCTGTATCAGAATCACTACATTTGAAGTCTCCATGAAATACTTTTACTTTTGACTACTGAAGTACATTTTTAAGGTACTTTAAAACATTTACTTAAGTATATTTTTTCATGCGATACTTTTACTTCACTTAACAAAGCAGAATACTTTTTCCACCACTGCTTAAACACTTCATTTTTAGTTTTACTTGACTTAAGAAAATTGAGTTGTTGATTGTAATCGATTGTTAACTTTTACTTTTGACTATTTAAGTAGATTTTTAAACAGGTACTTTAATACTTTTACTTAAGTAGATTTTGTCATGCAATATTTTTACTTTTACTTCACTTAACAAAACAGAATACTTCTTCCACCACTGCTGAAACACTTCATTTGTTCCCTTACCCAAGCTCTTAATGAAGCAGTCCCTAAGTGCTACCAAAATTTCACATGTTAACCAGTGGGGCTGTAACAATAACCGAAATATCGTGATATCGTATCGCCAAAACTCTCACAATAATATCGGGGGGCCATCACACTATATTGAATTACAAGTTTCTTTGCTTAATTGTATAGTTATGGTGATTCCAATATCTTTATTTATGATTTTAATGTCTTTCTTATTCTGTTAAGCACTTTGAATTACTGGAATAAACTTGCCTTGCTGTGGTGCAGCGATAGAAAAACACTGAGAGAACTACATAGACCATGATCCTTTGGTGTTGTCAGTGCAGACTACAAGAAGAAATAACTGTTATGAAGCACTTTTATATCTCATTTCTTATTATTATCACAGTACCAAAGCAGATGCATATTGTGAACATTTTTATATCGTTACATCCCTGTTAACTAGTGAGGTGTGATGTTAACGTCAAACTTGAAGCAAACTCAAAAAGGTTAAGTTGAAACTCTGAGTGAAATCTCCTTGTATTTTACTTTAAAAAGTGAGTTGAAATGACTTCATTTTTCACATTTGAAAATGACATACATTTTGTCATATGAACAGCAGGTTTCACGTTTCAAGTTTTTACATTTGGTTTGGACATTTGGTCTGGACAAAAAAGGGTAACGTGTGGTGAGTTACATCTCTTACATTTCCAAAAAGCAGTACAAGAATGGAAACAAAAATATGAAATCAAATAAATAAATAAAAAATTGTGAGGCCAAAATTGGAAACTGAACTGTGAATTTTTTTAGGAATTATGTTAAAATCTTGTCTTATCTTGTTCTTTTAGACTTTTGTATCTCATTTCGTCTTGTGGAAATTGTGTTTCTTCCCATTCCTAATGAACAGTAATTAGTATGTATGAAATCTTAAATATACTGCATATCTGTTGAAATATTTGGCCTGTTATAAATACATTTTGGTCATTAATAGTGTACAAGTGGATATAGTCTAATACCAGACATATCAAATCATGCTCAAAATTGAGTAAAATTTGAAGTGTAATATTAATAAATTTGAACACACTACAATTCTGAAAAAAAAGAAAAGACAAAACTCCATACATATCGCTTCTTCCATTTTCTCAAACTTCTCTCATCCTCCACTTATAATTAGACTCTTCCTCTCCTTTGCTGTGTCACCCACTGTCCGAGCTTTTCCACAGAGCTGCTATGGTGATTTACGTCGCCGCGGTGATAAATGCAAAGAGACGCATGTGACCTTAAACTTTTATGAAGTTAGCTGTGGTGCCCTTTGCTCGTGATAAGGCCCCTTTTTAGGGCGTGAATCCTGAAAATGAATTTGTAAATGACCATAATGATACCATCTCTCTCTCTCTCTTTATCTATCCTTCTTTCTTTTTATGATCCTTCATTTTTCAAACCACCCCCATCATTTGTCCGTTTTTATTTATAGCGCATATGGCAGGTTTTCATGTTTTTCAGATTATTACTTGGTTTGAGGGGATAGTAGTAGTAGTAGTAATTATTTATATACATATACTTTTACACCAGCTAAGTGGCAGTTTGTGGTAGGAAAAAAACTGAGAAGAAAAGTACAAAAAAACAGGAAGTAGTGTTAAGTTCTAAAACAAAATACCTCTACTGTGCCTAGTTTTGGCCCTTTACTTTATACATTTTTTTAAATTCCTTTTTTAAAATTATTATAATATTTTTTTTCCCCACTGGAGACAGGTTTAGGGTAGAAAAAAAGTCACATTGTATTATTATAAATAGTTTTTCTATCTTTTGGCCCTTGTTAACATTAGAATTACCGCTGCATATATCATACACGCTGCCTGTGTCCAACCAAAAACAGAAGATTTCAGTAAATTCTCAAATATAATGATGATAACTACTGTATGTTTTAGCGAAATGAGTAGTGTGACTTTCCATATGCACTTGACTTAACTAAACTGAGCTGTTTTTGTTGGAGATGAAAAGAAAGTACTTGAAGTGTTGATGCTATTATCAGCGAGTGTAAAAAACCTAACGCAAAATGAAATCAAAGCTGGTGCACGATCTGAGTTGGCGTTCATCGTTGTTTAAAGCAGTGTTTCTCAATCTGGGGTGCGGGGATCTCCGTCTGAAAGTATTAGAAGGGGTTTGGGGAAATTAAATAAAGGTGCATTGTGTAACGTTTCCGGTGGAGGGTCAAATGCTTTGGAGATGTTATTGCTTTGTCTGGAGTGTTTCACAGTATAGTGTTAAACCTTTGTATCTACATGGAGACCAAACCAGACCAAGTTACAGGTCAGATCTGTGGAGAAGCAACCACGCTCACACTCAGATTCCATGTTTGTTTTTGTTTTTTTAGGTATTTTTGAGCTATTAAACCACCTGTAATTGAATAAATGCAATGTAAAGCTGTTTAATTTCATACTGTGGAACTTTCTCGCAGAATAATGACATATCCATAGTAACAAAATGGTGACCGATCCCCAACTAAAAAGTTACACAATGCACCATTAAGGTTTTCAGAAGTGTTTTTTTTTTTTTTTTTTTTTTTAATATTACCAGCATTTTGTGTAACATAATTTTACAAAGTTATAAAACATAACTTACAAGTTTCATTGACTCACCAAAAAGTTACATTTCCCAAGTATATGCATAATACATTTTGTTAAACGCTTTGGGATCTAACATCTTTTACTTCAAATGAAGGTAAAATAAACAACAAATTATTTTTTAAAGTACATCACTTTTAGAAGAATAAGTCAATATAATATACTACCAATATAGTAGAAATCACACGTGCTCCTGGATTGGCCAGAATCAACACACCAAAGTCCGTCTACTTAAATCCGTCGTCTCTTTTTTCCCTTTCGCTTCTTGTAGGTGCTGCTAGAGCCCTGAGAGCATGATAAGGATGGAGAGAGGAGAGGTGGTGATGGAGGGAGAGAGGGAGGAGAGAAGAGGAGATAGAGAGGGATAGAGACAGAGAGGGAGGGGGCAAAGGCGGACGTGAGTTTTGATCTAAGAATAAAGCTGGTGGGGCAGCAGACGTGTCGCTGATGGATGGGCAGGGCCTGGTCGGTTCTCAGGCCGGGGTGCCATCACTGGAGCGTCTGTCTGTCTGTGCCGAGGAGCAGGGGTGAGGGGAGGTGGAGACAGGGATGGAGTGAGAGAAAGAGAGGGTGAAGGAGGCGGAGAGACGGGAGGTAGGGGTGAGGTGAGTAAGGTGGAATAGGGAAACCTGGAGGATTCAGGATATGGGAGTCTTTGGGTGCGTTCACACTCACACGTTCACTACATCAAAATATTGACTGAACACAGAACTAAACCCGGACTAGACCAGCAGGACTAACATTTTTTTATTAACAAACACGTTAATTTCTTATGAATAAGTGCAGCCATAACCAGAAATGAAAAATACAGTAGAAACCAGCTCATAATGTTCCATACTTTGATCCCTTTTATACTCTTTTCCTCTCTTTTTAAGGTTGCGTTCAGACTTGCACATTTGTTACATCAAAACTGGGACCAAACCAAGACTAATCCTGGAACTACATGTGGACTAAACCAGGACTAGAATAGAACCAGACCAAATGTACATTAGAACTCAGTCAAGTCCTGCTGTATTTACACTGCAATAAGAAAATACATGAATTCAAAGTTAGTATTTTATTTTACAAACTTTCTACATTCCTCATTACAGTTTTTCAGAATATATAACTGATTTCAATATTTTCTTACATTTTCTTATTCTGGTGACATTTTCTGCCGGTGGGGTAAGAAAAAAAGAAAATAAGAAAACAACTTTTCAAATAAGAAGACATTTTCTGTTCCCAGTGGCAAATAATTTCGCTTGAAAATGAGAAACGCAAAATATTTTGAAAAAAAGGGAAAAAAACTCAACGCAATATTCAAAGCCTTAATACTGAACTTGAGTGTTTTCAACTTTGGGACTGAACCTTGCAGGTGTCAACACAAAACTCACTGTCTAACAAGGATTTTCTGTTAAAAAAAGAAATGAAATCTTACTTTTTACGCAAAGTACCCTATATACCCCTTCTTTATGTTGTATACACCCTTGTATACACCCCTAACCGCTTACGCATGTGGGAGTTCATCTATCACCACTTCAGCCTTAAAAACAAACAAAAATAAACCCAAAAAACTGACAGAAAGAAGGAAAGATGAAAACGTTTACCCCTTAAACCCTTGATAGCCCCTCTCTCTTTGCCCCTACCTCCTACCTCCTTAACTACCCCCCTTACAATTTACACATGTGGTAGCTTGTTTTTCGGCACTTCAGCCCTTAAAACTCCACTGTCTGCAGCCAAGGAATTTTCTCCAAAAAGTAAATAAATACGAAATAAAAAAAATCCAATCAACTTTTACCGCAATAGTGTTTGATACCCCGTCTTTATTTACCCCTACTCCCTTGAATATACCCCTAGCCATTTACGCATGTGGTAACTCCTTTTTCGCCACCTTGACCTTGAGTGCTCCACATAATCATGGAATTTTCTAAAAAAAAAACCCAAACAAAACATTTTTTTAACATCAGTTGTAAAAAAAACATGAAAATAAGCAACACTATGAAAGTTTGAAATGTCACACGTCAAGTTTCACATGTGTAATATTAAGGAGCCCGTATACTTTTCTGATCTATGTTATAATGTTGTTTCCTCATCGCAAAAGTACCTGGAGTTGTGTTTTTTTTTGTTCACATAAAAACCCTACGTATTTATAGGAATTCTTCTCTCAAACTGAAAACGCTCTGTTCCACCTTGTGCTTTTAAACTCCACACACCTTCACTAGAATCATTTGATTAATTTCAGGCTCGGAACTGCCAATCTCTACTGAACTAAAACTGATGTAGCCGTTTACTTAAATACTACCAATTAGGGGTGTAACGATATCCAAGTCTCACGATACAATATCGTCACGATATGAACCTCACGGTACGATATTTACTGCGATATGGTGGAAAAGCTCACAATATGACGATATTCTACAAGACTGAAGACAAGACATAAAATGCTTTGACCAGTCATTTGGTACATTTATTGTTATTAGGAATGTAACGATATCCAAATCTCTCTGTATGATATTTTCACCATAAACATCTCACAAGAGGCTCACAAAACTGTGCCACTTTTTCCTCTAAAAATGCCTTCACACGACTTAATCCAAAGAATGAAGATTTCAAAGTGCTTACAACAGTTATTTCTTCATGTCGTCTGCACTGAAACAGAGCAAAGGATCATGGTCTATGTAGTTCCCTCTGTTTTTTTTAGCCATTTCTGCATCAGAACTATTCATTTAAGCAAAGAGACTTGGGATTCGATATATTGTGATTGTCCACGATATTATTGTGAGACCTTTGACGATACGATATCACGATATTTCAGTTACTGTTACATCCCTACTACCAATACATGACATCACAAGGTGGAACAGAGTATTTGGAGTGTTGGAGATGTTGCTCAAAATTCTCTACTAATAAAGGGTTACTCACAGATATGGGAATGAAACAAAACACAACTCCAGGTATGTTTTTGAGGAGGTAACATTACAACGCATCTTAAAACTCACACGAGACAATTTTGCACAATATACAAAACCTTTAATAAGTCTCTAAAGAAATGCTAAAAAATATATTGATATCCTTTCTTTCTTTACCCGTACCTCCTTGATTACCCTTTGCCGTTTACGCATTGACTCCATTCTGCAGAACTTGTTTAGCGTTTGAGATCTGGACGACCCGCTGTCAGTAGCCCTCTCCTTGTCTTTTTGACGGGTCTGAACGGCGATGCGTGTCATCTCCGCAGACAACAGCTTAGCGCAAACAGGCGAGCACGCATCAATCAGAGGGGCTAGGGAGCAGAGAGACGGAGAAGTGCTCACTGTTTAGCATTCTGACGCACTCCGCTAACACGCTGGTAAATACCTCCTCTGCTCGTGAAGGGGGAGGGGGTGGGGTTAGGGTTAAGGAAGGGGCTTGAGCCAGGGTTGAAGCAGGATGGAAGCTGGACAGAAGCAGCACTGGAGAAGAACTGAACCAGGACTGAACCAAGACTGAATCAGGACTAAACCAAAGCTAAATCAGAACTAAACTAGGATTAAACCAGGACTAAATCATGACTAGACAAGGACTAAAGCAGGATTAAACCGGGATTAAACCAAGACTGAATCAGGACTGGGACTAAACCAAGACGAAACCAGGTCTAAACCAGACCTAAACTAACACTAAACCTGGACTAGACAAGGACTGAACAGTGCTGAGACTCCTACTAAGACTACTTTTACTTTGTTAGAATAGTACACAGGCTGGGAAAGTTTGTGTATTGATGTAATCTGATAGTTAAGGCATAAAATGGTGTACAGTTTTGGGCAGAGGATCAAGGTGTCCAAAATGTATCAAATTGTGCAAAAGTAAGTTTTACACACAATTGGAAAAAAATGACTAGGAAATACATAACCACATTTCAGTAATGTGTAAGGATTTCAACTGAACATTTTTAAAACTTTGGACAACTTTCACTGTCAGAGTAAAGCCTTTATCTGTTAGTTACATTTACTCATAGTGGGAAAAGTAACAGTGTGGGATTGGTACTTCAAAATCCTACTACAAATGTTATGAATTGTCATACGTATACATAATTTCATCCAAAAGTCACTTAAACAAATCTCAATTCTAATTTTAACGCGCCCCTCCCCCAGAAACAAGCCTAGCGAAGTACCACGAAGTATTGGTATTTCAAAATCCTACTACATTCTAAGTTGTCGCAATACTTCTCCGATACTTACTCTTCCATCCAAAAGTCATTCAAACAAATCTCACTTCTAATTTTACCACACACCTTACCCTGAAACGAGCCCAGCGAAGTACCATTATAGTATTGGTACTTCAAAATCTTACTACAAATATTCTAAGTTGTCATAATACTTCTCTGAAACATACAAATCCATTCAAAAGTCACTCAAAAGTCACAGCGAAGCACCTCGCTGTTGGGGGACATGCACGGGGGACGGAGCGGGAGGGAGGAGACAACAAGCGAACCAAGCGCACCTTTAATTATGATCAAGAGGTTTTCCACCAAAAGGACGGAGGCGTAGTGAGGGTCGCTAGCCTCCGTAAATCTGGCCCCGGACGCTGCGTATTGTGTTGGGCGATTACTGTACACCATTATAGTGCATATTCAACTGCCTCTCCAGCACCTGATTTGCATAATTGGATCTTTAATGAAACTTGCCTTGTGGAACAAAAAAATACAAAAAAAAAGAGAGAGATGAAAAAAGTGGTTGTTCGGCAGCCGGGGGAGGGGGCGGTTGCGAGCGAAAGAAGGGAGGGGGAGAGGTGGCGGAGTGGAGAAAATAACGTGATATAGATGAACGCGCACCTTAAATTGTTGGCGTTTTAAGCAGGTGGGGTTTCGCTCTTGTGTTTGAGGTGCGGAAAGCTGGCGTTGATGAACTTAAATCGGGTTAAAAACAATAGCGGACGTGGTGAAGGTGGAGAAGGAGATGACCACTTTGTGACGTCAGCAATTGGGGCAGAGCGTTCAGAGCTGAGTTGAGATTGAAGATAAAATGTGAACGATGAGTCAAACGTGTATGCAGGGAATTAAACACAACTTCAGAAGTGTTTTTCATAACAGCCATATTAAAACATGCTCAAAAGTTTGAAAAATAAAAAAAAGAATGATATGGACCCTTTAATTTTTTATATGTTTTTGTACAATTGTGAAAATTAGTGCCATTTTAGGGGAAAAAATGTATATATACACTGACCACTGACTGAAAAAGTTTATGATTTTGATCTTTTGAATCTGATTTCAGTTTAGGTTTGTATCTTGTAAAACGTCTACCCAACTTTTTCTTCTTTCAGTGTATTCTCTTTCCAAAAAAAGGTTCAACTTCTTAAGCTTTTTAAGCAAGTTCTGTACTGTCCTGGTTGCATTTACTTTACATTATATTTTGCGAATTACATTACACACTATTCACAAAAGGATTCATTGTATTTTTGAGAAATAGAAACACGTAATGAAATAATGTTAGCTGCTCATGAAAAAATCCTAGATGGAACTGTCTAAAGTCATACCGTGGGACATTCCTGGTAAAGCAATAACATCTCCATGGAGACCAACAGGTGGCAGGTAACTTTTTTTTTTAACTCTACATTTTCACGATATTTACCAAACTCACCTCAACCTAAACAGGCTCCAAACCTCCAAAAATCTTTCAGTTTCAGTCAAAACTCATTTGCATTTCACTTTCATTTCTATCTTGCAGATTTGTATGAAATCTACTTAAAACCCTCAACTCCTCAACAGTTTTATTTTTACAATACATCTTCACCACTGTCACCAAACTCACTCCAGTCCCCCGGGCAAACCCACTTCGTAACCTGCCCTACCCGGCCCGCCTCACCGCAGCAGCACATCAGAGGCACAGCTACAAATGGGATGAGAAGGCAGTGTGAAAGCGGTACATTCCCCGCCAGCTCTCTCGGGTTAGGACTACAATAGTGGGATCTTCTGTGGCCCGCGGGGGGATTCCGGCTCCTCTTGTGTCCGCGCACGCTGCTCCCACTTGTTACCCGCCGAAGATGGTTCTTTTGTCCGCGAATTCCACCGGCTCTGCAAATATTTGGACAATGCCTAATCAGGATTTGAGTTGTAGTTTTTTTTAATTCATCTCTCTACCTGCGTGACTGGTGTTTCAGAATGATGGAAAATGTACGTGTAAACCGTTGCCATGGCGATTAACGATTCAAAACGACCATGCCAGTGGTTGATTTTGTGCGCGTTGATGAGTCTCATAAAGGGCCCATATTGCGTTCCTCATCACAAACTTTGGAGTTGTGTTTTGTTTCATTTACACATTTAACACACAGACGCTGCATATTAAGGCTGAGTTCATCTCTCACACAGAAAACGCTCCGTTCCACCTTGTGATGTCATCTGGTAATACAGGAAGTGCTCCACTGTGTGTGTTTTTAACCTCCGTACACCTTCACTAGAATCTTTTGGACTATTCAGCTGCCAATCTCTACTAATGACAAAGTAATAGGAAAACTACCACTTCATGACATCACAAAGTGGAACAGAGCATTTTGGGCTTTGAAGATGTAGACAAACTTATAATAAAACGTTACTTAAACATGTGTGAATGAAACAAAACTCAACTCAACTGTTTTTGAGGAGTTAACATGGCTTAAAGCTCATAATTTTGAATGGACATTTCAAATAAGGAATTGCTAAACAGTTTTTTAGTCTTTTGAGAAGTTTTTTACTAGAATATTTTCTTTTAGTTGTAGAAAACTTTATGCATGATCTGTCCGCAAACATTTTTTTTTCTTTGAATGAATTAACTTCACCATAATTGTGTAAAAAGGTAGTCTGGGTAGTTTTATTCACTCCATTTTGACGTTTTAATCGAGTGTTAAAGCTTTGCAATGCTGAGTTAAGCCTGGACTGTTCTACCATTCTATGTTCTATCGCTTCTTTCCTTCTTGTCCATCTTTCTCTCCTTTTCTCTCTCTCTTCTTGTTCTCATCCCTCCCTCTTTCTTACTTCAGCAATCTCCTTCTCTCATCTCCTTTGTCTCTTTCTCTTTCTTCCTGTCTCAATCTCGCTCTCTTCACCTCTCGTTCTACTCGTTGTGTTCATCCCTCTCTATCTCCCTCACTTTTCTCTTTCTTGTCTCTTTTCTCCACTCTTTCCCTCCGTCTGTCCCTCTTCCTACTCTCTCTCTTCACTTTGCCACCCTTGCATCCTCCTCTTTCTCTCTGTCCCCCTCTCCCTCTTTTCCTTTCTTTCTCCATCTCTCTATCCCTTCCTTTCCTTCGTTCTGCCCCTACTTTCTTCTCCTCTTTCACTATCGTTCACATCTGTCTTTGCCTCGCCCTCGTTCTCATATCTCCCTCTCTCTCTCCCTCCCTCAGTCTTCTCTGCGATAGACAGATGCCCCCCTTTCTTTCTTCTCTCTCACTCTCTTTCTATACGTTTCTCTTCCCACCCTTTCTGTCTTATTTTTCCTTTCTCTAACCTCCTCTCTCCCTCTTTTCTGTGTTTCTGTGTGTACTTCCACTTGTTCTTTCTGGTGGGAGTATATCATGTGTCATTTGGAGCGCTGTACAGGTGGCCCGCAGTTTAGATCACTACACAGAGGCGCACAGGGTTCAAGTACTACTACTGCTCCTGCTGCTACTACTACTACTACTACTACTACTACTCCTGTTACAGCTACTTCTGCTACTGCACTGTGCAAGGGCCCTTTATCAAGATCCTTATCTCCGTCTCTCCTGTCTCTGGCTCTGTAGTACGTGTCTGTTCTTCTTGACCCTCCTGCCCACAGCCAGCTCGTAGTATGATGGATTTGTAGTACACACTTATGTAGTTTTTCTGTTCGAGAGAGTGAGCGTTGAAGTACAAATTGCGGATTGTAAAAAGGCAAAAGGCAGTAATGTTGATTTATAGTTCTTCCAAAATGGCAATGCACATTTCTTTCTTTCTGTCCTTTGTTCTTTCTTTCTGTTTTTTAATTTTACTTCTAAGATTTCACTTCAAATTTTGCCTTTTTTTTTTTTTTTTTTACATTCAGGTATCCCAATTCTATTATTATTATTATTATTATTATTATTATTATTATTATTATTATTATTATTATTGTTAATTTATTTATTTACTTAATTTTTTTCAGTTTTTATTATTTTAAATTTTCTTACTTACCCATTTTCCCATTTGAGTCAAATTTGCATATTGCCTAGAATTTCCGATATAGTGAGTCTATAAAGATTTGAAATGGTTTAAGTAACTATTAGCGTGAAAGTATTGTTCGGAAAAGAGGACAGATAACTCTTCTTTCTTTTCCCTTTCATTCACTTCTTGTATGTTTAATTTTATGACACTGCTGACGTCTTTTTATACTTTACGAATGAAACAAATAAACAAAAATATACGTACAATAAAATACAAAAGGAGACTTCGGAGTGCTGACAGGACAGTGAGTGACAGCCCTGCGCTTAGACCTATGTGCGAGAAAGAGAAAAAAAAACGTGAGACAGCCTCCGACACAGAGGAGGGATGATGTACTTAACACTATCTGCGCGGGCTTCCCCTCTGAACGCGGCGCGATCCGGGAATTGATGAATTCGCTTTGATAAAAGTCAGTGAAAATGGCGGGCTGTCTGCGTGTACACACCTCTATTAGGCCCCAGTGCATTCGTCAGAGCCCGTCTAAGCTGTAGCCCTTTTAATGTCACATCACAACGCTTTAAGGACTCCCTCGTACTCAGGTTTTTCTATACTCTCTGACAGTCAGTTTAGCTGTTTGACATTTCATTAAAATTTGGATATATGCACGGTTTGCAGGAGTACAAAGTTATTCTTAAAGGGACCGTATTACAGTATTTTCTGATCTATGTTATAATGTTGTTTCCTCGTCACAAACATACCCGGAGTTTTGTTTCATTCACACATGTTTAACACACAAACCCTGCATATTTAGGTTAAGTTCTTTTTCCAAACTCTGTTCCACTTTATGATGTCATGTGGTAATACAGGAAGCGCTCCATTGTTTTATTTTACTCTATACACCTTCACTATTATCATTTGGTTATTTTCAGGCCTGCACTTGCCAATCTCTACTGAACTAAAGGTAAAAGGCAGCTTGAAAACTACCACTACATGACATCACAAAGTGGAACAGAGCATTTTGAGCTAATGTGTTACTCAAACATCCGTGAATGAAACAAAGCACAACTCCAGGTATGTTTTCAATGATGTAACAACATCACAGTCAATTTGTCGTAATATAGGACCTTTAACTTCTCACCATGAACTTCCGTCACATTATCTGTCAACAACAAGCATGCTAACTGCCCACTTCCTGATTCTCCGACAATAAAACGCTTTATAATTATCGGACTGATCAAGGCAGGCGTTTAACATTTCTTTAAAATTTGGCTCTGTGCGCAACTGGCATGCTAACACGCACTTTCTGATTATCAATCAAACTTTATTTATAGAGTGTTTTTCATATATAAAATGCAACACAAAGCGCTTATTATTATTATTGAACCATGAAACTTTATACTTGTTGACATTTCTTTAAAATTTGGCTATAGGTGCGCTTACATTTTAGAATTTTATGTCAAAATTTTAGGTGGAGGCAAATAACAGTTAATACACATGGTGCAGCTACAATTTCTTTTTTTCCCCTTTTTTTTGGTAATATAGCAAGTTATTCCATCTAGTCACTATAGAAATGATCTACAATCTGAAAACTATTATTCATGGCTTTCAGCTTCCTGGTATATGCACCATTTTGAGAACTTTTTATCAGTGAAAACATTTAACATTTAATTCTAAACTTAAAACTTTGTGCACGTTTTTGTTTCATGGGTACAGGCAGTAATTACATATATACATAGATAGTTATTAGCCATAAACTAGGTCAACAAATCTACAAATTCCACCATAAAAGTCAGACCTGTCTATTTGAGAGTCATTCAAAAGCTGCAGTATTTTGTTTTTAAATTGTCAATCACCATGGTAACGTTCCTAATTCGGATTGTTTGTTGTTCCTTTCCCAACCTTAGACATCCGATTTGCATCCGGGCAAGGTATAAATTCAAATCCTGGATCTCTCCGAATTATTCTTTCTCCCCTAATTCCTGTTTTAATTTTAATCAAGAGCCATTAAAAATCTATGCGGCATTCATCACGGCGCTTTCTTAATATAGCTAACTGAGGGAGTGCTTAAGCCAGAGACTGCGTTTTGGAGCAGTTTTCCCCCATGAGGAGCTCCTTTAATACCGCATTACTGTTCTGAATTTATGCAAAAGTAAACAAGTAAGCCCAAAAGGCAAATGAGCATTCCGGGCATTTAGACACATGCCCCACTGTAAACGCTAGACTTGGCTCCGACCATCTCAGTCCAGGGCGCAGACAAGCTAACTTCTTCATTTTTTACAATTTTATATAAAGTAAATATATTTTGTGTTTTCGTGTCTATTTGGGAACACGGATAGTTAAACAGTTTTAGATCAGATGTAAGCAAAGGGCTTTCTGTCAGGTGCCGGAAAAATATGTTTTATTATGCAGCTTAAAGGTGCACTGTGTAACTTTTCTGGTGGAGGGTCCATCCAATGCTTTTCTCTGTGGAGACGTTACAGCTTTGTCTGACACAGTGTGGTGTTAAACCTTTCTATCTTCATGGAGACCAAACCAAATAAAAGTGACAGGTCAGATCTGTGGAGAGGAGACCCCGCTCACTGTCAGAATGCCTGTTTTTATAGGTATTTTTGAGCTATAAAACAACCTGTAATTGAATAAATGTAAGGTAGAGCTGTTTAATGTCACACTGTGGAACATTCCAGGCAGAGCAGTGACATCTCCATGGAAACAAGCAGACAGATTACATAGAGCAACTTAAAAAGCGCTGTATGTGATTTTTACAGTCTTAAAAAATGAATTATACGTCGTGAAGAGTTTATAAGCACTTTTTGCAACCTTCAGAGACTAGAGTGTTGTCTGCCATCACATTACAGGTAACAACTAGCATGCAAACGTGCACTTTCTGATCATCGGACAGTGAAATTCTTTATAATAGATGTAAACAACACAAACACATTTTGATCTCAAGAGCTGCTTATATTATTATTGTACAAACTTTTTTACAGTTTTAAAACAATAAAAACATTTTAAATAGTTTGCAAAGGTCCAAAGTTATCCCTCACTTACCATATGCATCCCGAGCATCCTAAATATATATGCAATGAGTTTATATAAGCGTGCTCACAACTTCTGCCACGTGAATGCTATCAACAACTAGCATGCTAACTGCGCACTTCCTTCTCGGCCCGTAAAACACTTCCTAATTTACTTTCCGCAGCAGACATATTTTAACCTCGGGATCTGCTTTGAGCTCAAATACACGAAAAAATAAAAGAGTAAATAAAAAATGGCATACAGGCCCTTTAATGAAATTCCGCGTCAACATGTGATGTTTTTGACTTTGCCTTTTTTCCCTTTTTAACATTTTCACAAGCACAAACAATCATTTGCCCACCTGGCGTTTTATTTAATTAGTAAAATACTCTTTACTTCTGCACGTCGGTGGCAGTGCTCTCCCTCACTACGAGCTGTCATCCTTTTCACACACTCCCTTAAACAGCCATGTTCAAGGTGGGAGCTAAACACTTATTTATCTATTATTTATCTGCGTTATTACCGGGGTGGAGAGGGAGCGGCGCCACGGTGAAAGCGTTCCCCTGGCGCGTTGCTTCTTCCTTTTAATACCTCTTTTTTTTTAAGTCCTACCCCCACACACCCCCGCTGGAACGCAAACCTTTAACAGATCCCCTGCAATTTGCGACAATTTTATTTTCAAAAAACGCCCACCTTATCGTGCTCTTATGCTCGCCCCCCTACCGGTTTTTCAGCTCCCCAAACCCCTCCTCCTCTTCTCCTTCTCTTTAGGGTTTTTATCTTTATTACTCTTGATGGCTGAGCGCAGTTGTTTTTCCAGTTTGTTTGCGAGTTCCGTTTTGTTTGTTGTTTATGGGTAATGTGGAGCTCGGCTGAATGTGGCCGGTGTTCTTACGGTTTTAAAAAGGTGCTATAGTCACAACTAAACCTGGGTTTTCAATGGTTTAACCTGCATATTAAGGTGAGGCCCATTCAGCTTTCTGATTGAACAGTCGTCCTGGCAACCAAAACACAAAATTATAACATAATCTTGACCATCATGTCCAATGTTCTTGTAATTGTCCCCATATTACGCTATTTTCTGATGTTATATGTTATTGCTTCCTCGTCACAAACATAGCTGGAGTTGTGTTTTGTTTCAGTTTGAGTTCTTCTATCAAACATTTTGTTCCACCTTGTGATGTCATGGGGTAGTACAGGAAGTGCTCCACTGTGTTTTTAAACTCCATACACCTTCGCTGGAATCATTTGGATGATTTCAGCCCTGGAATTGCACATTTCTACTAAACTAAAGGTAAAAGGTCGCTGTTAACTTGAAAACTACCGCTTAATGACATCCCAAGGTGGAACAGAGCATTTTGGGCTTTAGATTACTGAAAAGTGTGAATAAAAGGTATATTTTTGAGGAGATAACAACATTTTAACAACGCTTAAAGCTCACAAGAGTCAAAATTGTGTAATACAGGATCTTTAAGAATAAATCAGCATTAGAAAAGTTATCTTTGATTTGAACATGTTGCACCTAATATCTGGAGTTAGATTACGAGGTTAGGAGGCCGTGTTTGTGGAGTTACAAGTCAAAATCTTACATACAATCCCTTTAGCAGTTACAACTGGATCTAATTTTGTAAAGAACCAAATCGTTTTCTCTCAATTTTGTATTTATTTTTTATACATTGAAATAAAAATCAGCAAAGAAATGGAAAATCCAACACAAGTGAGAACATTTTCCGCAAAAAGTCATTTTTTAATTGTAGTGTGATGTTTTATTTAGATTATACACAATTACAAACAGTAAACACATCCCCGATCTCAGCTTGAACCATTCCATCAAACCTTAGCCTCGGTCATTTCTCTTTGTGATAAGTTTATAGATAAAATGAGCCTTTTCATCGCCTTCTGTCATATAAATAAACACAAAAACAGCCCAGTCTTTTGAACAACTCTTTGTAATGAACTGATTCAATAGTTTCAGTTCCCATGAAGAGCCGAAAGTCACGTCACTATTCGCCAATCGGAATAATAGGGGTAATAGGGTAAAGCTAAAGAAAAGCCTCTATACTGTTCAGATGGTAAACAGACGTGTCAGAATGTAGCGTGCACAGTTTTTTCTTCTTTTTTCTCCTTTTTTTCCGAGCTTGCGTCCGTGGTGTGGTTGATGGTGACACTGATAGGCCTGAATAGTGGGAGTGAAATCGCACTCGCACTCGTCCCACTCGATATGCACTCAGCCGTTCACAATGTGTGTCCCGAGAGCTGGGGGGTCACTGGTGCTCGCCGATCTGCCAGTGTAACCTTCTGTCGCTATGGTGCTGAGGCCACGGAAACAGAACTGGGAAACGCCGTTGGTATAATGTTACAAAAAATGGATTTGAAGTGTTAAAGATTATGAAGTTGAATGCGTTAAAGGCGCATTGTGTAACTTTTCTCGTGGAGGGTCTGTCAAATGCTTTTCTCCATGGAGATGTTATTGCTTTTTCTGGAATGTTTCACAGTATGGTATTAATCCTTTCTATCTTCACCAAGTTACAGGTCAGATCTGTGGAGAGGCAACCCCGCACACAATCAGAATGCCTGTTTTTATGTATTTTGAGCAATAAAATCACCTGTAATTGAATTGTGGAACTGTCCAACATGTCATTCTAGAAACAAGCAGATGATGGACCCCAACCAAAAAGTTACACGGTGCACCTTTAAGAAATGGCAATGGAATACATCAAGGAATCGTTTACAAATCCACACTAGATTTTTTTGTAGTAAAGTTTGAACCGCTTACCTTTAGATTAGAAGGCGAAGGTCTGTACTTAGCTTGACCTTGATCTGAAGTGAAAATATTGGACGTTGAACCAGTCATTTTGGTCTTAACATGTTGACATTAATTTGCTCTCCCTTTTTTATTTCACTATTCTTTCTCAAAATTAAAATATGAATATTCTAAACCAGCACCGGCGGGAGGGGGCGTGTACCTTCAACAGGGGCGTATACCTTCAACAGGCTCGCTCCTGATTGGCTCTTTGGTTTTGCGCTTGGATTTCCAAATATGGTCCTGGGTTGTACATGAGCCTCTGTAACTGCTAGCCTCGCTGAGCTTCATTTGGGCAGATGTCCGTAAACTTCAGCTGAAACGATTAATATTATGAAGCTGAAGCAAATAAGTGAAGAAACATGCGGGAATTCCAAGCGTTTTACATCAAATCATTCACAAATTCACACTTGCCGACTGAACCACAAACCTTTTGGGGTCAGAGGGCAGATATATGTGAGCTTCAGCTGAAACAATTAAGCTTATGAAGTTGAACGAACTAAATACATTGAAATAGTGACGCTGTTTACCTCAAGTGGGCTATCAAGAAACAATTTACAAATTCACGCTATAGCATTTCTTGTATATTAAACCAGTAACATTCTGGTTAAAGTAAGATGAGGTTAGATTTGGTACAATACAAAACATAAAGAAATTGCTTTATGGAATATTTTCCTTAGCTCCATTTTTTTCCTCATTGCAACCATGGAAGCCCCCATCCCTGAATTGTCTGTTTACCCAACTCTTAAACAGGTTTACAATTTCTCCTTACCATCCCTATACTCATACACCCACACATTACAAACGGCATTCAGAATCAAATAATACAACGGCTGGTAAACTATTTATATTGCAGAAACTTTCCGAGACCCATAATTCATTCCAGCAGCCAATGTAAGTCTTTTAGTCTTAAAATTGGAACGCATCCCCATATCACACACCATATTTTCTCTTAATCAGAAGCAGATGACTCCAAACATGATTAAAACGTAGCCTCCATGGACGGGACCACAAGGCTGCGTTTCAACAAACCATCTCCGAACATGTGCCAGCGCCAGCCGGCCGTACCCTGTGTCAGTTGGCCCCCACATCTTATAGCTTTATAACTGCGACTATAGATCCACCTCTCGCCCTAAACTCATCCCTCATTGGGGTTTTATTAGCGCTACGACACGGGATGACAGGAAATGGGGGACAGTGATGATGAATGACAGTCATCAATGATCGCAGGATGGACTACGGATGGACTGGTGCGAGGGTCCCAGCCAAGTTAGTGTCTGAGGATGTCCGAAAGGGTTCAGAAGGTGCATGTATACAGGAAGGTGGATGAAGTGGTTGATCGTTTTACTGGATTTGGTCAGTTTAAAGGTCGTGTCTTACGCAAAATGGATTCTTTCGAGTTTTAAGTCATGGTATAATGTTGTTACGTCCTCAAAAACATACATGGGGTTGTGTTTTGTTTTTTATTCACATGTTTGACTAATCCTTAATATGAACCCTTTAAAGGTGCACTGTGTACTTTTTGAGGCTAGCGTTCATATCCATTATCGTTTGTCTAGAAAGTTCTACAGAATGGCGTTATACTTATCAATCTCTATGAAGACCAGCAAATGACAGCACCACGTTACAGTTCAGATATGTGTAGAACCTGCAACCTTGCTCGTATTTCGAAGCATATTTTATCACATGTTATTGGATCAATACACGATTAGGTTAATGAGGTAAATGCCACAGTGTGGAATATTCACATGCAAAGTACACCGCAAAAAACAAAATCTAGTCAAGTTAAGATGACTTGAATTAAGAAGGTTTCACCATGATTTGAGTAAATGTCACGTGGCAAGTAAAATTATTTGCCAGTTGAAGACTTTTTGTACTTAAAATATGAAAATACATTTTGCTACACTTAAAATAAGGAAAACAACAACTTTTTGCACTTAAAATAAAACAAAATCAAATGTTGCTTGAATATAGAAAAATACACTTATTCCACTGACAGATGATTTTACTTGTCAAGTTGAATACTCAAATAAAGTAAAATGTTTTTTAATTTAAGGCATTTTAATTTACCTAGATATTGTTTTTTTCCAGTGTAATAACATCTCCATGGAAACAGGTAGCTGATGGAAAATGCCAAGTAGGCTTTTTGGAGTTCTTATTACTTTTAAATGTTTTTGAGGGTCATTTTTCTGGTAGGTTTATTGGAGAAGACACTTGCGGAGTCAAAGAATGCCTTTCGTTTGTTCAGTCATTTGGACACTATTGTTGTGTCCTTGTGCAAAACAGTGAACCCATGTGTTTGTTTGAATGTGTTGGTATGACTGTGTGATTGGTGTTGTTTAGAGAAGCCATTGGTGAAGAATTACAGCCACATTCATGTCAGTCAGCCACTACTGAATGTTACCAAATGATTCATGCAATGGGCATCTTTAGCTTTTTGGTGTTGTACATTGTTTGTGCCATTTCCCAGATGGACTATGTACAAATTTTTCAGTTGGGGGTTCATCACCTGCTTGTTTCTATGCATATGTCATTGCTCTGCCTGAAATGTTCCACAGTATGACATTAAAAAGCTCTACCTTACATTTATTCAATTACAGGTGGTTTTGCAGCTCAAAATGACCTATAAAAACAAGCATTTTGTCTATGAGCAGGGTCACCTCTCCACAGATCTGACCTTTAACTTGATCTGCTTTGGTCTCCATGAACATAGAAAGGTTTAACACCACACTGTGAAACATTCCATGCAACGCCATAACATCTCCATGGAGAAAAGTTCCAAAATGCACCATTAAACCCCACTGAAAAGTACTTAACTTGGATTTGCCGAAACACTAGGAAAGTTTGTATATTCCGCGATAAACTAAACATGTGAGAAATTTGACGACAGTGCAAATTCCCCATTGACCGGCGATGAGTCACGTAAAGCCTCTTCGGGTTCCAGCTCGCTCTCTCAGCCCACCCACCACCACCACCGGGACAATATCATGCTAGGGCTGCCTCGGATTAGCGATGGGAGAGATGGTTCTTCCCCAAATGTTAGGTCGAGGTAGGAGTTTATTTCTTCTCCTCCCGTGCCCCCACCCTCCCTCCGTTGTCCTGATTACCCATGAGCCCTTGAGGGTTCCGAGGCGCTCCGGTTAGATCCCAGTGATTAGAGTCATACCCCCTTCCCCTCCCTTTATGTTCACCGGCTTTGCTTTGGATGGGAAGGGCTGTTACAGTAGCGCGGAATGGAGTTAAGAATGTACAGGCCGCGGAGTGCACATGCGGAGAAATGGGGCCAGACAAATAGGTTGGGTTCATGTGGCGTTACGTTCTCAAGAGGCTGTAGTTTAAAGGTCCTAAAGTACGCAAAACTGACTCTTGTGAGCTTTAATCCATGTTAGAATGTTGTAACCTCATCGATAACATACCTGGAGTTGTTTCGTTTCATTCACACATGTTTGAGTAATCTTTTATTAATAGTCTTAATTAGTCAAAATGATCTATTCCACCTTGTGATGTCATGGAGTGGTAGTTTTCAAGTTAGCAACTACCTTTTACCTTTAGTTCAGTAGAGATTGGCAATTCCAGAGCTGAAATTATTCCAACGGTTCTAGTGAAGGTGTATGGAGTTTAAAAACACAGTGGAGCACTTCCTGTATTTCCACATGACATCACAAGGTGGAACAGAGTGTTTGAGAGAAGAAATCAGCCTAAATATGTAGGATTTGTGTAGGTATGGCCAGGTTTGTGATGAGGAAACAACATTATAACATAGATCGATCATAGAAAGTAGTGCTAAATGGGGCTTTAAAGATGCAGTAAGTCACTTTTTTGATAGACAAATATTCCACAGTATGGCATTAAACGTATCTATCTCCATGGCAAGAAGCAGGTGATGCCCCAAGGTCGACTTACAGGTCAGATCTGCGAAGGTGCTCACAGTAAAAATGTAATATCAAGGTATTTTTAAGCAATAAACATGGCAGTAATTGAAAAAAGCCAGATAGTTTAATGCCATACTGCGAAACATTCTCATTTTTCTCACTCTGTGTCTGTGTACAGTTTGCCCACCCCGCCGCCGTGCCTTCCCTCTGGCTGTTCCGCAATAACTTTTTACATAAATCTCCACGGTAACACCTTTATGTTTTCTGCGAGGAAAAAGCAACTTGGCCACATTTGTACATTTCATTACGTAGGCTATAATAAGCTTCACCTTTCGCTCCGCCGCACCATCCATAACTTTAAATGAGACCGTGAAGCACCCGCAAACCCCAGAATACTTATTTTAAATCACCACCAGGAGGCTAAAACAACTCCGGCTCGTGTAATTTAAGAGACTTTTTAGACCATAATCTGATGTTGGCCATTGTCGCCCACTGTGCCCGGTCGTCAACCCCTCACATCTGCTTTGCCTTCTCAGATTGGGTTCAAAGCAGGGGTCCGTGCAAGTATATGGATGATTTGATGTTGTTTATCTTAAAAGAAATGCGCTGTTGTTGTGTCGTTGGGCAAGACACTTCAGCCACTTCGCCTACATAGGATGATGTGACGTGCAAGTTTTTCTTTCGGTGCAGATTGGTAGTCTTGGTTTCGTTTATGTCTGTAAGAAGCGGGGGTTTGTGTAAGTATGTAGATGGTTTACTGTTTTTATAAGAAATGGCCTGTTGTTGTGTCATTGGGCAAGACACTTCAGCCACCTCGCCTGCATACGATGATGTGACGTGCCAGTGGTTCTTACGGTGCAGAACGATAGTCTTGCTTTCGTTCACGTCAGTGGAAAACGGGGGTCTGTGTAAGTATATGGACGATTTGCTGTTTTTTTAAGAAATGGCCTGTTGTTGTGTCGTTGGGCGAGACACTTCAACCGCCTCGCCCACGTAGGATGATGTGACGTGCGAGTGGTTCTTATGGTGCGGATTGGTAGTCTTGCTTTCGTCCGTCTACCCCAGGGATGGAGGGCAGGGGGCTACAAATAACTATGGACGATTTGCGTTTTAAGAAAGAACCTGTTGTGTCGTCGGGCAAGACACTTCAACCACCTTGTCTAAGACTATGGTGTGTTTGTGAGTGAATGGTCTAAATCTCCAAAGCTGAGCTGTAGACAAACTAATAATAAAGGGTAACTCAAACATGTATGAATGAAACAAGATACACCTCCAGATATGTTTTTTTGGTGAAGTAACAAGATTCCTACATAACTAAAAGCTCACAGGAGTCAATTTTGTGTAATTTAGGACCTTTAATGTGAATTTATAAACATTACAAGAAGAATGTTTGTAAAAGAAGGTCTTTTTACAGTTAGTCATACTACTAGTAACAGCAGACAAGCGATAAAGGTAGATTTTTGCAGAAAAAACAAACAAATAAAACACACACACACACAAAACATGAAGTAACATGCAAGCTCCACACAGATAGTCCGGAACCTTCTTGCTGTGAGGCGAGGGCCACTCCGCGTGCTGCCAAAAATACATTCCTTGACACTAAAGTCTGAATCCAATTCTCTCCTCTTGTGTATGCATATAAGAATTCCAAATGTTTAGCTGCAATTTACGTCACTGCCTGTACCAAAAGTATACAACTGGCGATACACTTTCTCTTCTTTCCCCTATTTCATTGTTAGTTTACAGCCAAAAGGAGTGATTACAGTTCAACACTCAAAATATATAAATAAATACAAAATAGATCAATTGAACTCTGCTCTGAAACACATACTTTTACAGATAGAGGTCAGGCTTGTTAAAAAACCGACCCAAACTGTCACCTCGTCGTCAAAAACAAACCTCAAATTGTGTTTCGTTTCATTCGTGTTTGAGTAATTCGGCATCACTGAGCTGCCTGCATCCCCAAAGCTCAAAATCCCACCCCTCTGTCCCCCCTTGTGATGTCACGAAGTGGTAGTTTTCCAAGTTAACATCATCCAAATGATTCTGTATCAGCTTTAAAACAGACTTTCTGTATCCCCACATGACATCACGAGGGGGAACAGAAAGAAAGTGTTTGAAAGAAGATCTCTAGATGCCTAAATATGCAGGATTTGTGTGTTAAATGTGTGAATGAAACAAAACACAACTCCAGGTATGTTTTTGATGAGGAAACAACATTAGAACAGATCAGAACATAGAAAAATGCACCTTTTAAGCAGCAGTTTTCCTCAATAGTATCGAGTTCAATAGTACTTGCTTAGTTATTTGCTGTGGGCACATTTACACAGTACCTGCCGTGTGTACTTCTACTTCTGAGTGGTACTGCCGAGGGGGTGGTTTGATCCCCGTGTGGCGCAGAGCTCAGCGGAGGTCAGTCTTTTCCTCCTCTCCTCTTTTTCATCGTCTGTGTCTGTGGGCAGCCTCTCGTTCTCTCTCTCTCTTGTTCTGTTTCTCGGTTTCTCTCTCTCCGCTCGCTCTCCACGCTTTTGTTGCCAGGGGTAATCTGTGAAGTGATCTTAATTATGGAGGTTCGGCCTGTTTTTCCCCTCCTCTACCCCCTCACTTTCTCCCTCCCTCCTTCCTTATTTTCTATTTCTCCTTCCCCTCTTCTCCACTTTCTTTCACTCTGTTCCTTCTCTTCTGTTATTATTCTCTTATTCCTCCCTCCTCATTTACTTCCTCTCCTCCCTCCCTTGAATTTCTTTCTTTCTTTCTCACTCCATCGTCATTTCTCTCTCTTTCCCTGTCTCTTTCCGTTAATCTCCCCACCCTTTCTCTCTCTCGCTCAGTTTATCTCTCTTTCCTTGTCTTTCTCTCTTCCTTTAGATTTTCTCTCTCCACTTTTCTGTACGCCTCCATCTCTATCTCCCTCCTCTCCCCTCATTTCATCTCTCCTTCATTTTGTATACCCTTTCTCTCTCCCACCTTTCTCTCTTCCGCTATTTCCTTGACGTTCTCCTCAAGTTTTCTCCCTTTTTATCTCCTTTTCTCTCTTTTTATCTCCTTTGCTCCCTCTCTCTCTCCATTCCTCTCTCTCGTGCTCACTTTCTCCCTTTATCTCTATCCTTCTCCGCACCTCTCCGTCTTTCCACTTTGTGTTTCTCTCTTCCTCTTCCGTACACGCTTTTAATCAAACGCTGTAGTTAGCTGGTAATGAGGGCGAGGAGGGAGGCACGTGCGCTCCTGCTTACACATGCTGCCAGGCCCGAAAGGAGGAAGAGGAGGAGGAAACGGAGGGAGAGGAAAGAGGAGGGAGTGAGGAAGAGGAGAGAGAGGAGGGGAGGAAGGGGAGAGAGGAGGAAGAGCGATAATAGAGGAGAAAAACGAGAAACGGGAAAGAGAAGAGGAAGAAACAGATGAAGACGAGGAGGGAGAGAGAGGAAGTAAGGAGAGGAGATGAGGAAGGAGAGAGAGAGAGAGTGAATGACAGGTGGGAGAGGAGGAAGATTAGAGGAGAGGGGTAAAGGGAGGGAGAGAGGACGAGGAGGAAGGAGAGAGGACGTAGGAGTGGAGAGGGAGGAAGGGAGGAAGGGGAGAGAGGAGGAAGCGAGATAATAGGGGAGGAAGAGGAGAGACAGGAAAGAGAAGAGGAAGAACAGATGAAGATGAGGAGGGAGAGTGAGGAGGAAGAAGAGAGGAAGTAAGGAGAGGAGATGAGGAAGGGGAGCGAGAGAGTGATTGACAGGAGGGAGAGGAGGAAGAACAGAGGAAAGGAGTAAAAGGAAGGAGAGACAGGAAGAGGAGGAAGGAAAGAAGACATAGGACATGAAATAAAGGGAGGAAGGAGAGAGAGGAGGAAGTGAGATAATAGAGGAGGAAGAGGAGAGACAGGAAAGAGAAGAGGAAGAAACAGAGGAAGACAAGGAGGAAGAGAGAGGAGTGGAGAGAGAAGGAAGAAGAGAGAGGGAGTAAGGAGAGGAGAGAGGAGAGAAGGGAGAGAGAGAGTGGATGATAGGAGGGAAAGGAGGAAGATTAGAGGAGTAAAAGGAGGGAGAGAGGAGGAAGGAGAGAAGACATAGGAGAGGGGAGGGATGAAAGAAAAGAGAGAATAAGAGGAGGAAGGTGAGAGAGAAAAGAGAGGAGATAGAGGATGAAGAGGTGAGAAGTAGAGAAGAGAAGAGGGAGAGGAAAGAAAGAAGGGAATGGAGAAAGTTAGAGAAGGGATGGAGAGGAAGAGGAGATAGAAAGAAGATGACAGAAGGAGAGAGAGAGAAGGACACAGAGAGACGTGAGGAGAGAGAAGACAGAAGGAGAGGAGAGAAAAGAGGGAGAAGAACAAAGGATTGAGCAGGAGAGGAGAGAGAAAAGCAAGGGTAGAGGGAGGGAGAGGTGGAAGAGGAGAGAGAGAGTAGATGCGAGAGGGTGGAGGGAGAGGAAGAGGAGAGAGAAGGGGAGGAAGGACGCCCAGGGTTGGAAAGACAAACAATTATACACTTTCTATGACAGGTTTGTCAAGAAAATTACACAGCGAGCCTAAATGTATTTTCAGTGGTGCCACCCCCAGACTGAGTGCTGAAGAAGTAGGGTCAACTTGGGAACAGGCTTAATAACTGTATCTGTGTGATTAGTTAACAAAGCTAAGTGAAGGACAAAAGCGCACACAAAAAGACGGGAAAACTAGAAGACACCGGGATACTTTGTTGATGCGTTTTGAACGAGACAAAAATTTCAAAATTGATTTCGATTCTGGCGAATAATACGACTTTCTTTGTTACCACGGACCTATTACACTGCTCAGGAAAGATCAGATTTTAGCCTATTAATGTGATCTTTTGCAGTAACGATACTTGCTCAAATGAGTATCTAGTTTCAACATTAGTTTTATCGATTAGTATCTGATTTTCGATAATTTAAACAGTCCTAGTTAGTGGCAAAATGGATTAAAAACTTCCAATGTAATCCAGTTGACTCATGTTAAAACTTTGTCATTTTAATTTCATATAATGTGCACAATTTTAAATACACACAGTATTCTTTTCTGGTTGAGTGTCTGCAACCTCCTTGTCTCCATGGTGATATTAATGTTCCACAGTATGGCGTTAAACTTATCCATACTTATCATGCATTTAAAAACAGGTGTTTTTACGGCTAAAAATGACCTTTTAAAACATGCTTTCTTACTGTGAACGAGCTTGCCTATCCACAGATCTGATCTGTAACTTGGCCTGGTACACCTCCAACGCGACAGTAGCTCAGCTCGTAGAGCGTTTGCCCACTGATCCGAAGGTTGGCGATGCAAATCCCGCTCTCGACATAAACATTATTGGTTGAGCGGTCAAATCCACTGACCCACAGGTTCTGGCTGGTGTGATTCCAGCTCCCACAGATGAATGTTGTTGTCGTGTCCTTGGGCAAGACACTTAACCCACCTTGCCCCCCGTGTCTGCGTACACTGGTGTATGAGTGTGTGTGAATAAGCGCTTTGAGTGCCTTGAAGATGTTAAAACGTCACATAAAAATCATACCATTCAACACCTACTTGGCATCTACATGAATATGAATATGCTTAATGCCATACTGTGAAACATACGGAAAGCAATAACATCTGTACAAGTGTCAGACTTTCCTCCAGAAACACATGCATCGAGAAAATTATTGTTTGCATTTGACCCATCGTTCAACCAAAACTGCTGCACTGCAAATTTCTCTGATATGGCCAAGATTTTAAAACTTATTTATATATATATATATGTTATTCTGTTATTCATCTCGTTTTCAGATTTATTATCTACTTACTTGTTCTGAGACGGCTTCATTCTAGTTTAGAGGTAGTTTATTTTAAGATAACTTGTAAAGAAAAAGGATCTGTCCATGCAGCGAGATAACTTCACTCCTTTTAAGTCATTTTGTGATAGATTTAAGTGTTTACATCTTAAGCTTTTTTGCAGTGTGAAACCTGTTGACATTTTAGTCAGGAGTATCTTGCAAGTACTTCTTTTTAAAAACGCTAAAATAATATCCAGCATGCATTGTGTCTGCATATCTCAAACTAAGAGGAGGAAGGGGAGGTGGAGGAGGAGGAGGGGGGAGCTCGCTTGAGGGGCTATACGGGGGTCAGACACGATCCATTTCACATAAACAGCCCGGGCATTGATGAGATGATCCGAGAAGGATTAGAGCCACAATCCTGATGGACAAGGCAAAGGTGACCACACGGGGAGCCCGGTTTGTCATGTGTGCGAGCGTATGTGGAAGTATGTGCGTTTATATATGTGTGCGTGTGGAGTATGTGCGTAGGTGTGTGTCTGCTGCCATAATAGAATGTCCCAGGCCCAGTCATATTACACCCCCATCTCCTCACCGACGCGACTGAGGTCAACCCGGGGGCTACTTCCAGGTCGCGGGGAGGTCAGAGGTTAGCTGCTGGTGCGTGAATGTCAATCAAGTCTAAAATTGTTGTGAGGCGTTTATGGCTGGAAAGAGGGTGGGGTATTTGATGTGGTCTTGTGGAATATAAAAACACATTTGGAAATCATTTTGTTTTGTAGTTTAGTTCAGTGGCGCTATTTGATTAGTAGTGGTATAGAGCTGATTTATGATTAAGTCTTTTAAATGTGGCAGGTATGGTGGCCCTGCAGGGTCATGTTTTGGGATATTAATGCTGTCAACAAAAAAAAAAATATGCTGAAAGGATAATTTTAGTTTCTGACAGTCCAAATGAATTGTTTGCCCTAATTCATTTCTTTCTACTGATGCTTACATTTTGTGAACACAATTTCGAGTCAAGAAACGATTTGTGTTAAAAAATGAAAATATAAAGTAAAAAAAATAAAAATTCTGCTCACCTGTACTGAAACTTATAATTTGACCACACTTTTCCAAAGATTAAAAGCACATTGTGTAACTTTTTCTCCATGCAGATGTTATAGCTTTCTTCTGAAATGTTCACAGTCTGGTATTCAATATTTTCTATCTTCATGGAGACCAAACCAGACCAAATTACAGGTCAGATCTGTGGAGAGGCTCACAGTCAGAATACCAAAAGATTACACAGTACTTTTACTCTTAAGACAAAAATATGAATACACTAAAAGTAATAATCCTATAAACATTTCTTCAAAAAAAGAGAGAAAAAAACACAACAACAACAACACTTACTGGGGTTAATTCCACTTTTGTGACGTTTACCGTTCCTTTCTGCTGTCACCTCAAACACCAGTGACAGGGCTAAGTCCGCGGGCCGCTGGTGCGAGTGGGTGTGGGTTACAGTGAGCGGGCTAATTCCTCCGGGGTCAAACCAAAGGGGAGGGGTTAAACGGTGCGACGCAGAGGTCAGCGGCGATTAGCAACCACCTGAACTTGTGCTGTCAAGGATCTCAGACAGGAGGAAGAGGAGGAGGTGGAAGTGGAAGAGGAAGAGAAACCCGGCTCTGTGTAGGAACGCTATTGAAATATGTACATGCGTTTGTGAAATTGTGGGGACTCAATACACGGGGACCCACCTTCCTTATGAGGGCAAAAATCACTGCAATTCATTTATTATTAGCGCGACATTGTGGTTTATACTTCTGTTATGGGTTAAAAGAAGCTGAAAGTGCATATGACAGGATTTGACACTGCTTGTTCTAAAAATACATAAATACAAGAAGTGGTAGTGAGTTATGGGACTTCATTTAACAAAATAAAGGTGTTATAACATATTTTTACTTGTCTAATCACAACTATTTGCAATTTAGACAAGATTTGGCCCTTGTTTACAGTATGGTTGCTATAAGTAACTCTACGTATGTCATATCGCCAAAACTAGGCAGGACTAGAGTAAAATCTTGTCTTGCCTCACTTGTGGGGACAACAGTCAGGCCCCCATGATATACATCCTTTAATATTACATCAGTAACATGGTTTAAAGTTCAGATATCGGTTAAAATAAGTTAGGATTTGGGTTTGGGTTAAGTTTAGGCAAGTATTGAGTCTGGTTAAAGTTGCGATCAGTCTCGAGGAAATGAATGTATATCAATGGAATGTCCCCAAATGTGACGGAAAAACGCCAATTGTGTGCGGGTATGTGTGTGTGTCCCCGTCCTTATATTATTAAAGGTTGCCTCCGTGCTTAAGTAAGGCAAAGCAGATGGCCTTTTACATAAATCATGCTTATAAGATGATTATAGGCATCGCCACCCCACATTCTGCTATGCACAAGTGTTGTTTTAGGCTAAGCGAAAAGCAACGGCAAAAACGTGTGACCGTTTTACAGATTTGAAGATTTAAGTTTGATTTAAGATTTATTTTCTATTCTGGGTCCCATTTGTTATACCCTCAGCAATTCCTTTTCTTCCTGGTGTCCACATTTTGATCTATTACTTTTGATTCATTTTTAGCGAGCATCTTTGTAAACGTTGTTTTCAATTACGTTTGCTATTGTTGCACTCATTAGGGTGCGTTCACGGGTTTGGTTCTGGTTTGAGCCTATGGTTTAAGGCCTGGTGCTGGTCCTGTTATAGTCCTGGTTTAGTTCTGGTCAAGGTCGAGCTCCAGATTGAGTCTACATTTTTATGTTTTGTACTGTTTTGTATTGTTAATAGGCAGGTGGACAACTATGGAAGACACCCCTCCCCCTCAAAACAAATAAAAATTAAATAATTATAATAAAAATAAATAAACAAATAAATGAAATAATAATAATAATAATAATAATAATAATAATAATAATAATAATAATAATAATAATAATAATAAATCATAATTAAATAAATAAATAATTAATATATTGCTTATTCTTTTTCACTTATTACCAAACTATCCCATAATACTACATATTTACACATTGCCTATTGCTTTATATCAAATCATTAACCTCCCACCCACTTTTTCTTGCATTCTCCATCTTACCCCTTCTTATTCTACCCCTTCCCAGTTGCTCCAAACAGGATGTTGAATATACGGCTTAGGTGTTTACAGTCGGAAGTGCGGGGGAATGGGGTAAGGGAGGGGCTGCTTCGGTTATATTTGTGTGTTGGATTGTACCACTGTTCCTTGATGTATGTACTATGTCAGGCACTCATTGTCTCCTGGGTAAAGAATGAAGGTTCAAATACCTAGCATCTCTTAGCGTCTCTCCCCTGGTGCTCCCAACGCCGGGCTTTGAAGTTCCCATAATCCATCTGTCATCTCGCGAGCAGGGAGGGCACATGTACACCACCACTCAATTACCAAATTCACTTTTTTTTTTTTTCTTTGCTGAGTCTAGGCAGTAATCCAATGCCATTGCAGACCTATCAGTTAAATAGGTCTTGGTATTGGCAGTATTGTGACGTATGCGATTATAAGTGTTGCAGCATTTTAGAAATGTGAGCTGGAAGCACCTAAGGCAAAATGCATTGTTTGTTGTTAGATACAAGAACGTCAGGATGTCACAAAATAATACATCTACGCTTAGGTTTCAGATTGATAAAAAAAAAAATTGGGACAGTTGCCATAGCGTTTAACAAAATTTGCATAAAGTGTTGCATCTTGAGCCAGGATCAAACTTGAATTTGCTTGTTGTCAGATTTCAGTGACGCATGTAAAGCAAAGGAGCTCATGAAACGTCCTTCACCCCAGATTAACAAAGTTTAGTGCTTCTGTCATTTGATCCTGCAGTAATTCTGAGATATTGTTTAGTCCCCTGTGATTTTCTTTCCTTTCTTTTTCCCTCACAAGCAATCATGTTTGTTTTGATGTAATTGTAACATGCATATCCCTGATTGGCTAACCCACCTGTCAGTCACGCCCATCTGAACTCATGGAGACTCACCCAGACTCACATCTTTGTAAAGTATTGAAGAAGTGTGTTCTGAATCCCGGGAAATAAAACTGACAGTAAAAAACAAAACAAAAGAAACATGACACACATTTTTGCTCTGTAATAATTTATTAAGTTTCTTGTGAAAACAACAAAACCAAACAAAAAACATTTTCTTTTCACACTACCACAAAATCCTACTCTGATGTTAAACTATAATAACACCATACCTTTTTTCCATGTGATTAACCTATGAGCAGTGACTAGTTAGTGTATAGAAAACCTGGCTTGGTATTGCCTTGAAATCCCGGCTTTCTCACGCACTTGATTGTGTCCCTGCACTGGCTCTCATAACAGCAGAACAAAGGCTGTTTGTTGTGGGTGGAATGCCTAAAATGCTTCCTACTGCTACAATTATGAACCAATCTGATTTAATGTGCATTGTTTCAAGGGCTTATAGGTCCACTATGTAACTTTTCTGATGGGCCAACTGCATGTCCTCAGATACATGGTATGTTCCGCCGTATGACATTAAACTTATCTGTCTTATTTAATAGTTTTATTGCTCACAGTACCTAAAATAAAAATGCTTTCCTATTGTAAGCTGGGTTTCCTCTCCACAGATCTGACCTGTAACTTAACCTATTGATGTCTCCTGCTTGTCTTCATGGAGATAAATAATATTAATGCTATATTCTGGAGCATTACCTCTATTAAACTACTCTATTTCCCGTATATTTGTACTTTTTTCCCCACAAACTGTCACTTAAGTCAAGCAAACCCATGATAAATATTTACCACAGGTACTATTCCAAACCAAGTAAAAATTAGGAAAACATGAATACCTGCCATATGCACTTTTAAAAACGAGTGTATTTTGCCGAAGCTTGAGAGTCTAATAAAGTTTGTCGCAGTTCTTGGTGTTAAAATCATCTTTAATTGGGGGAACGCTTTGTTGTGAGCGTCTTTAAAGACGGGGAAACTTCAGATAAGCGACGGCAAAAATAACAGCAGCAGTTGCAAATTACGGCACACAAACACATTTGATTTCCATACGCCACAGGGCTCTTTTAAGGCGCCTACCTTTTAATTCCTTTTCATATTTTACACTCAATAGCAAACAATAAAACGCCTCAGATCTCAGTGTCTGGATTCTCGTTTACAACAGACACACAAAAAAATAACTCCCCCCTCTTTCGACGCATCCTCAATGGGAAGAAGATGAAAAGATTGTTTTGAGAAAGTCGAAAGGAAATTTGACATTCTTTGGTTGCCTCTGAAACTTCCAATATTCCGGCGTAATTGTTTCATACAGGCTATATATCTTCATTTGGGGGGTGCAGGCGAGATGAAGCGCGTGCGGCATCTTCTTAGCAGTATAAAAGGCAGCAGAACCCATCTGGTTGGGTGATCCGCGGCTGGCCCTCTCGCGCTCATCGCTGAAATAATACTCCCTCTAATGACTCCCACATATTCTGAAATCTCCCTTTTGAAATTGGTCTTGGCAGATTATTTGCAGGTACTTGAGTTGCATCTGTTTGCAATTTTGCAAATGTGGAAGACTTTAATGGCGGACAGGGCGGGCAGCAGAGAAGAGGCTATTTTAATCCTGCCTGGGATAACAGCGGCTGTCAGTCTGAGAGGGGCTGGTCAGCGGCCCGCACCTCCAGCCAAACTATTGCTCCAGCGCACTTCCTGCTTCCTCTGGACGTAGAGGAGGCTACTTGTTGGCATCGCCATAGCTTGGGAGTACCCGCTTGTCTCCATGGAGATGTTATTGCTTTGTCTGGAATGTTCCACAGTATATACTTATTACTTATATGCCTATATCATAAAGGAACTCAACAGTCCTGCCCAGTTCAAAGTCTGTTCTGGTTTCAGAAGTAAATTTTCTATTCATTTTTCCCCATATACTTTTCAAAAGATTCAAATATCTAAAGTTTTTAAGGCATCTGTGCGCTTTGTGTCGCATTTTTTGTATGAAAAATGCTCTACAAATAAAGTTTGACTGATTGATCTATATGATAACTAATATCCAAAGCGCTGTTGTTGTAAGTTCAAAAAGTTTGTTTAAAACTCAAGATTCAGCCATGAGCTTTCAAACTTTTTATATTCTTTTTATATTCTTTTTTTTTTTTTTAATAGGAAAAATGAATTTTACTTCCAAAACCAGGGGGTGGGTGGTCACTGTTGAGCTCCATTGTGTTTTTATTGGTCAAAAAATATCTCGCAAACATTCGTCTCCACAAATTGTACCAGTAAGCAGTAAGTAAGACGGATAAGCATAATGTCATATTCTGGAACATTCCAGGGAAAGCCATGACATCTCCATGGAGACAAGTACCAGAGGAGTTCCACTAGAAAAGTACATTGTTTAGCTTTAACATGGGTTTATTAGTAAGTTAAGTGAGTGCTGAAGAAACCCATAATCTACTTTTCCCCCTACATAGCAAATCTGAGCTGTTGTTTGGTATATTAGCATAACTTTTACCATTTCACTTTTTACTTTCCATTGTTCCAACATTCCTCACGCCCTAAGCTGCGAGCATTTAGCTTTATCCCCTCACAGCAACTGTAACTACACTTCCACTTCCACAGCGCAGCCATGTTCCTGTGAGCTCTTTGCTGGTTTCATTTCATGTGAAAGCAGGTCATTCTATGCGCGCAGTCATGTGTTAAGAATACAAGAATATTCATTGTGCATAACTTGATGACTCACGGTTTTGTCCTGTCTCTTTCGCCTTTAATAGCCTATGTGTCGCTCAGACAATAGGATTCGGAGATCCCGTAGCTGACCAGGTATTTGCATTGTCCGGCCGGCCCAAAGTGCAGCCATCAGCGGACTTAAACCCACAGCTTGAATGATTGCGACTTCCACTCTTATTATTTCTAGCATGTGGCGAGCAGCTGACCGGCTAAGCCCCCTCGCCCCCTCCCTCGCCTCTTTTAAAAACTGTAATAAGGTGCACTATTGTCCTATGGCCCACCCGCAACACTGTAATTGCATAGGTGGTTACAATTACATTAATTACATATTTCATCAACACTGTTTACCCAGCGGCGAGATGAATGGACAGTCCGAACTTTCAACTTTTGCTTTTTTTTCATGCGTTTTTGTTTTCACGCGTATATCTGGCCTCGCTTTCTCCCCTTTATCCCCCCCCTCTTCTTTACTTCTCCCTGAGTTTTTTGCGGTTGTTTTATTAGCAGCAATGGGAGGGGAGGTGCCAGCGAAGGAATTATGCCGAAAGTGTATGCCTTGCAACTTTTCCCCTCCCTGTTGGGAATGTTTATTTGAACAGTAAGCTCGTGATTTGAATATTTGTAATCCATGCTTAAATTTACAGGCCAGATGAACTTTTTGGCACAGAATGGCAACCATAAGTAGGATTTTCAGAAAAGCTTTACAAAATTTTAAGCCATGTGCAAGGCTTATATAATTTAGATGAAGGGGGGGAAGGCACAAATAAAACAGCCCGCTTCTTATTTACTTTACATGGTGGGAGAGAAAACCTGCTTGGTATGGCACCTGACGTAGGATATGCGTGAGAGCGAGGATTGTTCGTATGTGCACACATTTAAAACAGCATCCAAAGCTAACACGCAGTCGTCTGAGAACCCACAGTTTGCCCAAAAGTGCCTCCGGTTATTCTTCAAGAGGGATCCAAACCCGTGTTAATTTCTTGGAGGGAAATATTTTTAAAACAAGCAAAATAAAAAGCATAACAACCCAAACTATGGCTAAAAATACACATGAATTAACTACTAAAACTGATGAAGTAAAAAATTTAATCAACTAAAAGTACAATTTCTTGACGAAAATACTAAAACTCAATCCAAAGTGAACACTGGTTGAAACACTAGTCGGCAGGAGTAGAACTTTGAACAAATATTTGGCAAAAAAGATTATTAGTAACACAACATGTAGTTTTCTCGCACTCTGTCAGGGTTTTGAAGACAAAAGGGGCATGAAAATGTGCCATGGTTTATCACGTGCTGAAATGCGCTCGTGAAAGAATCATCAGGAATGAACGGCTAACAAGTTTCATCAACCCGCCTTTTTTCTCACGTCTTAAAACTTCAAATACCTCCGGCAGAAACAGGGTTAAGCCGAGTTCACACGGTTTTCAGCAGCTTGTGAACAAATACAGTTACCCTGCAGGGACACGCAAGAGAGTGGCAAAGTGGTTAGCCCCCTTTTTGCCCTATAACGAGCTGGTTCAAGGTTCAAATCCCTGTTATCTTGATACTGAAAAGTTATCTAAAAGTACTGATTCAATACTTTTTTTGAAAACTGTAATTTACATTTCTTCTTCTCTACACAAATCAACCGATAGATCAGTTCGAGCAGGGTTTGCGTGCAAATAAAATAATAATTCTTGATTATGGAGCTTCAATGCAAAACTCAGCGGTATCGGTATCAGATTGATGTCCCGATACTTCCCTAGTATTACTTGGCGTCAGATCAAAAGAAAAGTCACTGATTTCACCCATCGCTTTAAGAAGAACAAGTCAAAACCTCTCAGAAAAGCCTAATTTTGGATTATTTGGCACCAACAATAAGCTTGTCCAGGTCACAGTTTCTTTTTTTGTTGTTGAATATTTGTTCTAAATTGAAAATGTTAATAAATAAAGATAATTTTGGGAATTTTTCGAATCTAGCATCTTCTGGCTAAGTGTACAACCTTACCACTATTTTCCATATGGTAAGGTATCTCTTAGATCCTATGGTTGTCGGGTTACTTTTCCGGAGTGATGAAGAGCAAGGGAAGTCTCTCGGGGAGACAGGGGTCAACCACGCAACCCGCTAAAGCAAACCCACGCCTTTTTATCTTTATTTTTTAAACGATCCTAATCAGTCCGGAGAGGGGTAGGGGCGCACCTCTCTGCTTCATCAACCCACTGCCATGCACACAAGCTGGGACTCCGGGCTGAACCGTGTCCCCTCAGAGTCGGCTGCGTGGCGGTGTGGACGTGCATGCGGAGAGGGTGTTTGGGGGTTAAGTAGAACCAAATTAGCGGATGGGAGTGCGCGCGGTGCTAGCCTGCTCTGTGTGGCTACTTCTTGGTGAATGTCAAGATGATTTAGCTGCTCTCGTGCGCGCCGTCTGTCTCTGAGCACCGGCCCTCCAATCACCGCTGCGGGCTGTCTGTTTTGTGGCCTCTGCGTGCAACAAATGAATATTAAATCAGGACAGGACAGAGAAGGGGGGAGAGGGATGCACAGGCTGGGAGGTTTCCTGGATGCAGTGGTTGATGGCGATTCGGTGGAAAATATAAGCGGAGATGTAGTTGGGGTTGTCGAAAATAATGAAAATCAGATTATAATCGATACTAAAACTAGAATCAAAACTAGATACTCATTTGAGCAGCTATATATACTAAAAAACATTCACTATAAACATTCACAGCTCATAAATGGACCTTTCCTGAGTAGTTTTAGAATGATCTTGAGCTGTATAAGAACAAATATAAGAGCACAGAGACTAGTATACGCCCATGGACAACTACGAAACCTACCTGGACCAATGAAGGATTACACAAATATAAGACCACATGGGAATATAAAAGAAAGTTTTTATTTTGCAAAACACATTCTAAAGAGGGTTTTTATTCTCAAAGTGATTTAGGAATCCATGGCAAAAGAAGAAATTCAACTGGACAAAAGTTTATTTGGTCGAAACTTCTTTCCCGTTGACAAATTGAATTTCTCCTTTTGCCATGGATTCTACCTGGACGACTGAGGGATTTTACACACATTTAGGAATCGGTATTGACATCGAGTCTATTCCTTATATCGAAATCAAGTTTGAAATTCAAGTTTCAAATTTAAGAATCGCGAGAACATGTTGTATTGTAACAAGTTGTTCCTAAGAATTGTCGTCTATAAGGTTTCTGGTCATACAGAGATACAGATACATTTTATTTATTAGGCGCCTTTTTGGACACCCAAGGTCGCCTTACAATAAATAAACAATGCGATTTAAAACATACAGTTGAAAGCCAACAGTTAAAGTGAATTTTAAACAGTAACCATGCAATTTTGTATTCAAATTGTACAGTTTTGTGAATTTATATTTAGGTTTTGGATGGGTTATAAGTTCTATAATAACAAATAACTACAAATCACATGTTTTGACAAAAAAATACCCCCAAAAAATAAGTATACACAGTCACATTTACACATAAAGATGAGGTGTGTTGCCTATGAAAGCAACTGCACGACTTGAACCAACAACCTTCACCATTCTGTAAAAAACAAAAAAATCAAAATCACCTTTGGCCTGAGCACCACCCATCGTCACAAAATCCCCGCACATTCATAAAAGCGGTATCTAAACGCAGTTATATAATCTCCCCACTCGTCCATATGCGGTTTCAATGAGGTGCGCGCGATGCCTTCCCTGCCGGCGTTACTCCTCTACATCCCTGTGAACATATTGTGCGTAGTGACGGTAGCAAGATGGGCGAGGGAGGGGGGAGGGGGGAGGACGGGTGGGTGAGGATGGGTGGGTGGGGGGTGAGGGGTGCCAGTTGGACTAACAGCTGAATCATGGCTCCTCCGCTGCTCCTCGTGGTCCTTGGCAGTTAGCGGTGTGAAGAAGCCTTCTCTTTGAGGGGCGTTATATAGATGAATGTACGCGCCGCGGGCAGACACACACACACACACACACACACACCTCCTGACGTGGGTGTGGACGGAGAAGGACAGACGAACAACTTATGACTGCGATAGTGATAAGAGGAGGAAATGTGGAAACGTTTTATCGGAAAACCTGTTGGAAACAGCTGGGAGGATGGTATAGGTGTAAGGTTGAAGTGCAAATACAGATGTTGCTACTGTCCTGAATAATAGAAAAGCTTATGAGTGTAAAAAAAAAAACAAGATAAAAAATAAAATGCATAAAATAAATACATGATGAAAATAAATGTAACAAAAATATACGCAAAATAAAATTGTTAAAAAAAAAAAATAAATCTTGACAAAGCCAACCATACAACAGAGCTCATAGCAGTATTTTTTTTCTATTTTATTCACTGATTTTTCTTGTTTTTTTCTTTGTAAGTCTGATGTGCTTCCATTTCCTTCTCATGTGTCTGTAGTGGGCAGTGTCGGTGAAACATCTTGTGTTGTATCGGGCAAAAATTTGGACCGGCAACACTGTGGTTAGCGGTCACTGACATCCATCCCGCTAAACCCCCTCAACTTACAAGAGAATACTTAACCAGTCCAAGACATACAAGCAGAACTTGGCAATTATGAGTAGTTTTTTTTCTCCAAAATAATCCCCAAATTTGAGTTAACTGGTAAAGTGAAGTTGAGAGAAATGCACACACACACACACACACACACACATCATCTGTTCCATTCTCATTTTTGATCATGAATTATTCTTTGATATTATTTTTGATTTGGCGCTTGCTTGTGGCAGAAAAGTTATGCAGCGTGAATGGAAACTGGTGCAGTAAGTAACACATCGGGATCTAAATGAGTAAAAGCGGAGAGCACGAAATAATAAGTCTAACTATGTGTGTTCAGCCCTACCTGCTGATCCCTCTATGCTCGAGCTTGTAATGTACCCTTCTGTCACTTTATGCTTGGTTTAGTGTGGTTCAAATGGAGAATTCCTTCTTCTTCCAAACTCTTTTTCATTTTTGAGTTTTTGTTATAACTTTGGAAGCTTTGACACTGAAACTAATTATGTGTATTTAATAATTCAATTGAGAGATTTATATATACCAGATTGTCGTCATATATTTAACCATACCTTAAGTTATTTTTTTTTATTTTTTTTCCGCACTAGGATTGTTGACGCAGAATTCCTAGTGTGATTTCTGGTAATACAATTTCACAATTAAGTGTTTTTACAGTTTTATTTCCATTTTTAAATATGTTTTGGATAAAGCAACTGGATCAGTGTTACTAGCGTTACAATTATTAAAGAAAACAACAACAAAAAATTCTTTAGCCATTGTTTAACTTCAACAATTCAGAAAATTCACATTATTCATGTTTATATTTTTACACATGAATATAAAAATATTTATGAAAACATTTAATGACAGAAATTTGACTTTCAATACATTTACCTATCATTTTAATTCCAGTAATATACAAAAAAAAAGTTTCAAATTGCTCTGACAATTTTTCTTATATTTCCTTACAGTTTAATCCTCTATAACAGTTTAATTCTCTATTACTCTATGTACACTTGGACTTTTGAATGCACATTCTGACTTTTGGAGCTACTGAATAGGCCGATTGGGGGTCCGCTGGTATTTTTATGAGAATTCGAAAATGTTTTTATGTGTCCGGAGTGACCCTACAGGGCAATGCGTTCTTTTCACTTCCTAAGCCCAGATCTGGGTTAAGGCATCCCGTAATATTAATGTGAATCTCAACATAGACGCAAATACCACAGCTGCGGCACATGGAAAAGTACTGTGCTCAAGGAGTATAGGACTAAACAGGCTCCTCTGTAGGCCTCTGTGAACTTGGTATATTTGCCTTGTAACGTGGTTTAGTTCTCGCGTTTTCCTCACTTCACCCCCTTAGAAATAAAATATAAGAGTGAGATTTTCCTTATCGGAATTTGGCACATTCCATAGAAGATTAGGCACATCTGTTGTTTTGTGTATGTGCAGGAGAGACTGCATGTGACTGGGACTGGGAGAGTGTAAAGAGAGGCTGACTTTGGCCTCTGCTGGTCTGTTTAAAGAGAACACTGTAGTACATGTCCGCAGTACTACATACGTGTGTGTGTGTGTGTGTATGCGTGTGTGTGTGTGTGTGTGTGTGTAGGTGTGTGTGTGTGTGTGTGTGTGTGTGCGTCCAGGCTGCAGCCAGCCGTCTACAGAACCTCCTTTTGTCTGACGACGGATCAGTCGGTGAGGTGCACATATGCAGAAAGCTATTTGGAAAGGCCTCCTCGTAGCTGTCAGCTTTTATTATGCGCTGAGGTGTCATGTTTGTTAGGAAGCTGAGTGCAGATGGCAGAGTGGAAGAAATGGATCACTAATTTTAACAATGATTAATGAACAGAGATGGAAAATGAATTACATCGGACTATTGGAGGCGAGGAATATTTTCTCTGAAAATGTTAAGTTGGGCTGCCAGGCAGCGGGCCGTGCTGGGGAGTATATTGAGACGGGCGGGGGGAGGAGGGGGAGGAGGGGCTGTTTACTTGTATGTTTGTGTGTGTGTGTGTATGTGTGTAAGGTGCTTTTTCTCCACATCTTGTGTAGAATCAACACTTCACTGCTCTTGCCTATTACTTTAGTGCTCGCCTGCTTAAACACATTCACTTTACCCACATTGTTTTCCCCCTGTGTGCACTGCACTAGCACACTCTTTAATAAGGTAAACACAGCAAAGGTTACACTGTCTTAAGACGTTAGCCTTTTTCATTACTGCACACTGCATGTGCCTTAATATCAAATCATAGATGCTGCACATTGGATCAAGTGTCAGTAGCTTTAGCTGTGATATTTCACTCTGGAAGAACAATTACCAGTCAGGCCTGCTTCCCTTTGAGCGCTGTCTGCAAACCTCTTTAATAACGCCGCATTTAGGCTGATTATAAAACAGCAATTAAGCGCTATTTAGAAAGGAAAATACACCTTTAAAGCAGCGCTGGCCTCTCCTCTCCAGCACAGCTCCTGCTGTTTAAACCTGAGCACACACATCATATTCCACACTAGAATCTCATGGCATATCAAACGCAGACGCCACTTTCCTCATCGCGTGCCATCATCTGAGCACTGCTTTCTGAAGACAACCTGTGCCCCCCTCGCCCCCTGGCATCCCGCGTGCACCGCTGTCTCTGCCGAGGTTCGCCGGGTGGGCGGTTAGCTCTACATGCTTTAATAGGTAGATGTGAACTATTTTGAATTTAATTAAGGGCCTGATGGGAAATTTGTAAAGGGAGAAAGCGAAGCGACTTCTGGCAAGTGCAAGAGTGAGTGCAAGAGAGAGGGAGAAGGAGAGGAATGGAGCGAGGAGCAGAGAGAGAGAGAAAGAGGGAGAGATAGGGGAGAGAGAGGACAAAGATGACAAAAAAGAGAGGGGAGAGAGAGAGAGAGAGAAGGGAAGGGTGAGGTAGAGTGGTATAGGGAGAGAGAGAATAAAGAGATGGCCAAAAGAAGGCGACAAGAGAGAAGGAAAGCAAGTGAAGAATAAGGAGAGGGAGAGAGAGGGGACAAAGAGAGGGCAAAAAAGAGATGGGGGTTAGAAAGAGAAGTGAAAGGATCGAGAGAGGGTTAGGGAGAGAGGATCACATAAAAAGTGTAAAGGAGAGAGGAGTGGAGGGAGAAAGAAAGAGAGAGGAAACTGAGAGATGGAAAGCGAGAGAGGGTAAAAGAGAAAGAGAGGGAAAGAGAGGGAGCGGTCTCAGGTTACGGCGGCATATGCTAAGCTCTCACAAAACATACACAATGCCTTTGGTGAACAAGGTAGTCACTGGGCCCCTGGGAGCCAATTTAGAACATGACTTAAGGCGACGCTGTGGATTCGTGTGAGTGAATGAGTGTCTGCTGCTCTGAGCGCTCCTCGGGATGCTGAGGAGAGAGGGACAGAGAGAGAGAAGAGAGAGAGAGAAGAGGGGAGAGAGAAAGGAGAGAAAGTGGAGAGAGAGAAAAAAGTGAAAGAGAAAGAGGAGAGATTTAGAGAGAAAAAGGAGAGAAAGAGATGTGAGAGGCAGAGACAAGGAGGAGAGAGAAAGGAGTGAAAGATGAGAGAGGAGAGAAAGAGAAGAGCGAGACAGAGAGAAGAGGAGAGAGAAAGGAATGAAAGAGGAGAGAGAGAGAAGAGGGGAGACAGAAAGGTTTGAAAAAGGAGAGAGATGGAAAGGAGAGAAAGAGGAAGAGCGAGAGAGAAAGAAAATAGAGAATAGGGAGATAGAGGGAATGAGAGAAAGAGGAGAGAAAGCAAAGAGAAAGAGGAGAGAGGGGAGAGAAAAAGGAGTGGAAGAGGAGAGAGAGACAAAGGAGAGAGAGAAAAGTGAGAAAGAAAAGAAAGACCAAGGAGTGAGAAAATGAGAGAAAGAGGAGAGAGAAAAAAAGAGAATGAGGAAAAGTGAGAAAGAAGAGACAGAGAGAAAAGAGAATGAAGAGAGAGATGGAGAGAGAGAAAAAGAAAAGAGAGAAAGAGGAGAAAGAGAGAGTCACTTGGGTCTGGGTGGCCCTCCTGAAGACCCCCCACATCTGTGCGCCTCTTTCCCTCCTCCTCTCTCCTCTCTCCATCCAAATATCAGAGAAATTCAAGTTCACTTCCTAAACATGACCATATTAGTGCAGTCACAGATGCACTTTAGAGCTGACTGACTAATAAACGATGGAGACGATAAGGACGTAAGGGTAAAAGCAGGAGCCTGTGTTACTGTAATGATTATTTGGAATTTTCTAATGAATTTCGCAAAATACACAAATTGGGTCAAATTTTCTTTTATTTGTTTATACATTTGTTTACTTATTTTTGTCTTAATTTCAAATCTATAGAATTCCGTAATGCAATATGAAATGTATTTATGGAAAAAAAAAAGTGATTCATAATTTCCTTTTTTTGTTTAATTAATAAATGATTTTGTTCATTTTTATTACCTTTTGGTTCTTTTTTTTCCGTCAAAAGTCCAAACATGGCCGTGATTCTAGAATAACAAAAGATAAAATTCACTGGGGAAATTTTGGTCGATAAAATGGATGAAACAGCACTTACATATACATAACAAGCCAAACATATTTCTGAATATTTGGTATTTTCCACACAAAATCAGATCCACGGAACAGCCATTCGCACTTAGGAATAACATCAATATACAAAACAGAAATCTCGACAATTATTATCTTAGCAAACCCCGTCAGGTTTAAGTAAATGTCACAAAGAATGAAAAGTCAACCGCCGAGTTTTTGTCAGCCGTGAGGAAATATGAATTTTAAACAAAGGCAGGTTTTTGAAGTACAAGTTCATATCCTCTGTGTTTACCTGTGCGTTCCTTCGTACTTTAAAGGGGAGTGGCAGACTTCTCTACACATACTTTGTGTCGACTTGATTATTTTTTCGGAGTTAAGCGCCGGGGCTTCAAGGCTGGATCACATAACAGACTGTGCACTGCTGTGTGGGCTTCACTGGCACTTTGGAGATCACAGCGTCTTGTTGTGTAAGGTTGATTTTAAAGGGGCGCTGCGTAAATTTCGGTGCCGTCTGCTCGTCTCCGTGGAGATGCCGTTGCTTTGTCTAGAATGTTCCAGAGTAAGGCGTTATGTTTGACTGTTGAGTCGAGCTGGTGACGCACTCGGGTCAAGTAACAGGTCGGATCTGGGGAAAGGCGAGTCCACTTACAGTAAAATGGATGTTTTTACAAGATATAAAAAAACAAAAATTGAAAAAAAAAAATCAATAAAAACTTCCAAAAAGGGAAATTATTTTGGACACAGAAGTTCACACATCACAATATATTATAAAAAAGAAAAATATATAAATGGCAATAAAAAAATCTAAATAAAAGATTGCATAGATTTTTTTTAATGACATACTGTGGGATATTTGAATAATATTAATTATTATTTTAATAAGTTAAATTATGCATCTTCAAAGTGAAAAAAAAAACACGTCAATGATTTAACTTGTGAAAATCATGTAGTAAAACTTAAATTTAAATAGTTTCAAGGACATTTAAATTTTTTTTAAAATTATTTTTAACCAATTATGTCCAATGGTCTCTGCATTTGACCCATGCTCACGAGGACACCCTGGGGACCCATTTTCAGATCTTAACCTATATCTTCATGGTCAGGAGTAGCTGTCGTACTGACCTATGTTTTACCCTCACATATTTTAGGAACTGAACCTCAGACTTTGTTGCTACTATATAAAAAAAGCCATATTTCTAGTCACTATACTACTTCCCATTACTTTTCTAAATGTTTTTCTTTTTTGATTTTACTGCTCCATTCCGCCATTTTAAGACGCGCATCCGACATTATTAAACACACAAATTTATTCTCAGATCATTCCGACACCTGTTTTTAATGTCCTATTGCAACTTAAATCTATTAGAAAATCATTACCTTCTGTTGTATTTACATCTTTCAATGTCTCCCTTTTCTATTTTATTATCTGTTGTGTTCCATGACAAAACCTGGGCGCCAAATGATCAAATGAGGCTCTATATTACGTTCCCAAACTCTGAACCCGATATTAAACGACTCTGAGACTGACATAGACCATCGCAGTTCATATATTTGTTGATTGCTTTTGCATGTGGAGAAGGGAGGAATTCGCAAATGAAACCGTGGCTTCATTCTTGCAGTACATTTATTGCCAGTCTGTAACAAACTTATCTTGAGACATGTCTAAGCATATTTTTTTTGGGTATTTTTTCCATTTTTCCAGATCTGAAATCATCTCGTCGTCTCTCGCTGTCTGCAGAGCTTTTCGGTTGACATCTGGAGAAGCTGGGTTCTTCACAGGTACCGTCACAGCACTTCATCATTTGCTAAAGAGAGGGGAGGATATTAAACATGTCAAAATCCCAGTCACAAACACAAAATGAAGTCTTTTGTTAGCTTTGTTTATCACAGAAATGTCCATCGAACCTTCTGTCGGTGGCGCTTTCAGGAGTAGAAGTTTCTTTTCTCAATATATATTTTAAATTAAAGGCGCATTGTGTAGCTTTTCTCGTGGACCTGTCAAATGTTTTTCTCTGTGGAAATAGAATGTTTCACAGTACACAGCAAAAACTGGAGGGTTAAATTTCAGGGTAAAATATTTCAGTTATTTTTAACACAAAAAGTGTTAAGTGAAAATTAATTGAGAGTTCGAGTTGAGGTTATTTGCCAGAGTTGATATGGTTGAAGATAATTCAACTTCCAGTAGTGTTAATTCTACTTCCACTAGTGTTAATTCAACTTCCACCAGTGTTAATTCAACTTCCACCAGTGTTAATTCAACTTCCACTAGTGTTAATTCAACTTCCACTAGTGTTAATTCAACTTCCACCAGTGTTAATTCAACTTCCACCAGTGTTAATTCAACTTCCACCAGTGTTAATTCAGCTTCCCTTTGCGTTAATTGAACTTCCTCTATTGTTAATTCAACTTCCTCTAGTGTTAATTCAACTTCCACCAGTATTAATTCAACTTCCACTAGTGTTAATTCAACTTCTCTTAGTGTTAATTTGGCACTGCTCACCCACCACTTCAAACTCCTGCCAGAGAAGTCCAGTTTCAACCAGTTTTGTATATATTTTCATCTTAAATTAACTAAAATAAAGTGTAAAAATACACATCAGTTTTGTTTACTCTCAAAACATTAATATAACTCTTGATTTTGGTTTTACTTAATTAACATTTCCAAAAATGTTAAATTAAATCTAGAACAGACTCGACTCATATAAATCCTGAGAAAATGTTTGTGAGTCTGTGAGAGTCAATTTTAACACTCCACTTTTTGCTGTGTATAGTATTAAACCTTTCTATCTTCATGGAGACCAAAACAAACCAAGTTACTGGTCAGATCTGTGGAGAGGCGACCCCGCTCACAGTCAGAATGTCTGTTTCTCTAGGTATTTTTGAACTGTAAAACCAAAAGTAATTGAATAAATGTAATATAAAGATGTTTAATGTCATACTGTGGAACATTCCAGGCAGAGCAATGACATCTCCATAGAACCAAGCAGGTGATGGACCCTCCACCAGAAAAGTTACACAATGCAGCTTTAACTTTCAAGCAATTCATTTCTCAATGTTTAAGGTTAAAGGCGCGCTATGTAACTTTTCTGGTGGGAGTTTGTCACCTACTTGTCTCCATGGAGATTGCTTACCCTAGAATTTTCCTCTACATGGCAATAATTTATGTTTCATTTATTCAATTACAGGTGATTTTATTAATAAAAAAGCAAAACAAACAAACAAAAAAACCAAAAAACAAACAGCAATTTGTATTTGAAGTCACCTCTCCAAAGATCTGGCCTGTCTCTGTGGAATTAGATAAGTTTAATGCCATATTGTGGAACATTTCACCTTTCTATTTTATTGAGCAATTTGTGGTTTTTAAAATGAATGTTAGTTCATCCTAAAAAGTCCTCAACGTTACTACAAAATACTAGTGGTTTAAGTTCATAATTAACTTTTTACTGCCTTTCTCCATTACATAGCTGGAGTAAACTTTTTCTTGACTTCCTTGTAAGTATTTGTGGAAGAAAACAGCTAAAAAAAAAAAAGAAAACAAAAACATTTCCCAACTTGGACACATTTGATAAGATCTTTACCATCTATGTACTTGTCCCTTCTTTCACCAAGCCTCTTCAAAACACAATCCCTGTTCTCCGCCAATATGGAAACTATTACGTTGTATGTTATTCTTCATTACACCAGCAGGAATTCAACTTCGCGAGCTACTCCCTCTCACGCTCAAACCATCTCTCAAAGCGCGTGTACAATTTAACTCTAATAACTCTAATATAAAATTATCAAACCATCACTTTTATTGCTTCTAATACTGGTGAAAAGTTTCCATATGAGCCTGTCGCGATGCCAAGACGCCTTCATGTCGTTCCTTCGTAACGCGGTTTGACAATGAGGGGACGGGGCTGACGTGGCGAACAGGTGCGAGCGATTTACAGGAGGGCCGGAGGAGCGCGGAGAGACAGGGGGATCGGCTCGTCTCGTATGGGGGCCGGGGTGAGTGATGGTGGGGTACGCGACAGGTAGAGGAGAGGGTAAGGCTGGATGTCTCATTTGGCGCCCTGGCCTATAATCAGTGGTGCTGTCTCCGTTCTTATATATGCTCCCAAACCGTCATTAGTGAAATATACAGGGCAGAATTAGAATTAGACAACAGAAAGAAATGAACTTCTCGAAAAAAATAAAAAAATAAATTAAATTAAATTAAAGGTACGTAGTGTAACTTTTCTGTTGTAGGATTAGGGTCCTCTATCCTTTTTCCTTTCTCCCTGGAGATGTTATTGCGTTGGAATGTTTCACAGCTTGGCATTAACCCTTTCTATCATCATGAAGATCAAACCGGACAAGGTTACAGGTCAGATCTGTGGAGAGGCGACCCCGCTCACAGTCAGAATGCCTGTTTTTCTAGGTATTTTTGAGCTATAAAACCACTTACTCACCCCTATGAACTAACATCAAGGACCATGTTGTCCACCCTCCTGTGGGCTCACCACCTGCAGAGGGGTTCATAGGGGGGGTCAGGTGCTATGAGTATTGGGCAGCAAGCTGCCCCCGCGACCCAGCCGGATTAAGCGGGAGAAGATGGATGGATGGATGGATGGAAAACCACTTACAATCAAATAAATGCAAAGTAGAGCTATTTAATGTCGTACTGTGGAACATTTGAAGCAGAGCAATGACATATCCATAGAAACAAGAAGGTGATGGACCCCCGAGTACATTGGTGGTCTACATTTTTAACCCCTGTTTTATTGACAGATAGGGTCATCAGTACAGATTGCAATGGCAAAGGAGTCGAAACTGCTTATAGTCAATTAGGGATGTAACAAAAACTGAAATATCATATCGTATCATCAAAGGTCTCACAATAATATCGTGGACCATCACAATATATCGAATCACAAGTCTCTTTGCTTAAATGAATAGTTATGATGCAGAAATAGCTAAAAAAAAACAAAAAAAAACTACATAGACCATGATCCTTCGCTCCGTTTCAGTGCAGACGACATGAAGAAATAACTGTTCTAAGCACTTTGAAATCTTCATTCTTTGGATTAAGTCTTGTGGAGGCATTTTTAGAGGAAAAAGTAGCAGATTCACAGTTTTGTGAGCCTCCACAAAATATTGCAATAAATATGGTATGGTGAGATGTATATGGTGAAAATATGGTGCAGAGAGATTTGGAAATCGTGACATCCCTAATGACAATAAATGTTGTACCAAATGACTGGTCGAAGTGTTTTATAATGTCAGTCTTGTTATTATGTAGAATATTGCAATATCATGAGCCTCCCCACAATTACAATTTGGACCTATTAAACTCAATACATGAACAAAAATGACCATATGTCTGTTCCATGCACTATAGTGGGTGGTGTTCACATGACATGTTCTAAAATCCCTATAGGGCAGGTCAGAAATCAATGGTGGATTTGCTGTGTAACCATCAGATCGCAGATTTCTTGACCTGCTTTACGGTGAATATCTCTGTAATTACCGAGCCTATACACATGAAACAAAAACGGGCCCAAAGTTCTGTATCTTCCCTGTCGGTATAATTAAACAAAAGTGGATTTATTTGATCACAATAGCCCCAGAAAGTGGTGCGATTATGCAACTCTTAAGATATGATTGCTGGCAGGTGAAAGGACTTTGTGGTTTAATTTTCAAAATCAGTGAATCTCCCATTGAATTATAGAGAGTTACAGGTGCACTATGTAACTTTTCGGTTACTTGTTTCTATGGAGATGCCATTGGTCCGCCTGGAATGTTCCATGGTATGATATTAAACAGCTGTACTTTACATTTATTCAATTACAGCTGGTTTTATAGCTCAAAAATACCTAGAAAAACAAAAGGAAATGACTATGAGCAGGGTCGCCTCTCCACAGATCTGACCTGTAACCTGGTCTGGCTTGGTCTCCATTCAGAAAGGTTTGATCCCATGCTGTTGAACATTCCAAGTAATAACAAGTAATAATAACAAGTAATAACATCGCCATAGAAAAAAATTGACAGACCCTCCACCAGAAAAGTTAAAGTAATAAATGCAGTTTTACCCTGAACGCAACCTAGCAACGAACATTCATCCCGATCCTTCTTTCTAAAGATACTTTTTAGTTGTACTGCTGTATTGTCTCCCCTCTCCTCTAATATAAAACCATACATATCTCTCGCCGTCTTTTTCGTCTCTATCCAGTAATTACTCCTTCTCTCCTCGGCTCTGTTTTCTTTTAATTCGCCGCAGACAGTCGTCCAGAGAGCCACTTTTGCAGAAATAGAGAAAAAGAGGTTGGGGTCAAGTCGGTTTGTAAAAATTGATTGCTTGTAAAGTACTAATCAATGGAAACCTTTTCTCTTGGAACTGGAAAATTCATGTTATAACATTTATTGAAAAAGATTCCGCCGTGGTTGGGGATGTGTATGGCAGCTGTCCCCCGGCCTGTGTAAAACATCAGCTTGTATATAGATGCACGTTTAACTGCGCGCATTAACTTAAGATAGGACTATATATACAGGGGAAGGGCCCTATATATGTCAATAATAGTGACGTTAAAGGGCAGTTGTGTGGCTTTAAATGAGTAAATATACATGCATAAATAGTTAAAAAAATTTATATATATGGCGTGAAAAGGCAAGTTTAATATGAATACTGTAAATATGTCCACTCAAATAAAACATGGAGAGCTATTTTTCCAATTTGTCCAGTTTATAAGTTAAGGGTGCATTGTGTAATGTTTCTGGTGGAGGGTCCGTCACCTTCTTGTTTCTATGGATACGTCATCGTTCTGCCTGGAATGTTCCACAGTGTGACATTAAACACCTCTACCTTACATTTACTCTACAGGTGGTTTTAGAGCTCAAAAATATCTAGAAAAACATGTATTTTGACTGTGAGCGGGGTCGCCTCTCCGCAGATCTGACCTGTAGCTTTGTCTGGTTTGGTCTCCGTGAAGATAGAAAGATTTTAATGCCATACTGTGAAACATTCCAGGCAAAACAATGACACCTCCATGGAGAAAAGCATTCGACGGACCATCCGCCAGAAAGGTTACACAAGTTGAAAAATCGATAGCTATTTTAATGAACGTTAGGCAAATAAATGGTCAAATTTATAAATGAACGTATAGATTTTTCAATAAAAGATTTACTTGAAAGGAAAAAAAATGTCGTTTTTAAGACGTTTTTAAAACAATCATAGGTGCATTGAATCTAATGACAGTTTGAGTTTCAAGTTTGATGGTAGGTTTATGCTCATTCAAACACATAAAATAAATAAATTAATTAATTGAAAAACTACTCATGTCCACAATTAAAATTTTAAAACAGATTTTCTAGCTAGCTTTTAATTCCTTTCCTTCACAAACAGCAGTCTCCGGTATTGAAATTCTACATATAAGAAACTCATCTTTTCTAAACACTATAGCTTAACCAAATTTGCTCAAGGCCTTTGCATGTTCTCACAACATTTCTCAAAATAAATATAACAAAATAAAAAAAAAAATGTAAAAAAAAAAAAAAAAAAAGCCAAAAACGTGTCTATAGAATCATAACCATACAATCACGTAAAGGCCAGCGTGTACCATCAAATCCAGTGTTTTTTACGCTCTTTGTAATCAGTGTGTTGACTTTCCTACATTACCCAGAATGCCGTTTGATTAAGGTCATGAACTTTGAGTGTCTTGCTCTAATTTGGAATGAATAGGTTGTGTTTGTGAATGACAAAGCCACACCTGTTACACAAAGAAAGCCTGACTCCTGCTGATATTGTGTTCAGAACAGTCACTTCTCCTGCAGCACAATGCCTAAGTATAGATTTAAAAAGAGATACGCCATAATATAGATCTCAAGTACAGATTTTGATTCATTGTTGAAAAAAAATAAGAAAATCGTGGGGAAAAAAAGTATACAAAGCTGTTTCCTTTCTGTATACTTAAACTCACAATCTGGTGTAACACTTTGAAATGTAACTGTATAAAAAATGCATCTTTTGTTTTGATTGTTAAACGCAAAATTAACAAAAGTAAAATGTAATCAGTGAATCTAAAAACAGGGACAGTGTGAGAATTTCCGTGTTCCGTAGTTTGTATATTTTGCATATTTCCTGTCGTTCCTAACACACCCTGTTGGTTTATGAATGTGAACAAATTATTCTAAAAGCCAGTGTGCCTTTTTTTTCCTACCTATTTTTTAATCAAATCTAAAGACCAAACTGTACCATATGGATAGTAAAAATAAACGGCTCCATTTGATCTTTGTTCCATAAACAGTGAGTGTAAAAAAGGAGGCGTTGGAGCCTGGGTGGAGGTGCAGAACGGTCCGTTCTCCCCCCGTTACCTGCAGTGGAGCTGGGTTAAGATTGTCGTGTTGCGTGGCCTCCTCCTGCTGGTCTAAATAAGGCGTGATTGGCATCTCGGTGTCTGTGGCTCCTGACAGCCTGCCCGTGATGGAGGAGTGGCAGACTTGGTGGGAGTTAATGATTATAATTATTTAGCTTTTTTTACATTGTGGGATAATTATTTAAGAGGTTCATGTAGTCATCGTTGTAATCAGTAAAGAGAGATTACTGAAATCCTCATGCCAACAGATGGCACTTGGCTGTTGTTGTTGTGTGTGAAACCCAGATCTGCTCTATGAGGAAACATGGTGTTTCATACATCAGTGTTTGAGAAGAGCTCGTGCATTTGAAAGACTGGAAAGAGAAGAGCCATTGGCCAGTGCGCTGGCCCACTAACACACATTCTGTCCACTCACACAAACACTGTCCACTAACACACATACTGTCCCCTCACTGTGCAGGGATAACACAGATCCTGTGGGGCCCCAGGGGGTCCACACACAGGCACACACACACACACACACACACACACACACACCCACACCCACACACACACACACACACACACACACACACACACACACACACACAAGGAGCCTAGTGCAACACAAACAGCAAACCAAAGAGAACTGACCCTAAGAGTTTACCTATCAGCACCAGTGTGGCCTGCCACCCAGCCACACACAGCCCAAACACACCCAGGGGCTCACCCAGTGGGAGACTTGCCCCATCCACAGGATAAAAACCTCTCCACATGGGGCTCACCCAGTGGGTGAAACCTCCACAGGTCTCAAACCCTCCTCGCAGCAGCCCAGTGTGTGGCTCTTGTGAAAGTGCTGTTGTGATAAATGATGGAGACCCACATGAGTCTGGAGTAAAGCTCTGGTGCCCGGGTCGACAGAGGAGAACACCATGCAGGCCGCTGGCCTACATTCCTCACTAATTGTATAATTGGAAAAGCTCTCCAAATGAGCAAGCACCACCCTCCCCTGACTCACTTCACACCCCCTCAGCACATACACATGTACATGTACATGCACGCCCTTCAAAGCAAAGCACAAAAGAGCATTTGGGGAATAATAATAATTTCAAAAAGAGTCCATTATTAATCCCACACACTGGCAGCAGCTAGGCTAGTTAGCACATAGGCTATGCTGCGCACACCCAGTGTTATTTCAATTAAGTCTTACTGGCAGCTAAAGAGGTAAAGCAGTGGACTGCACTCGTACATCTCACTGTGGTGAAATGGAGCAGAGCTATAGCAGAGCACTCTGCACCTGCTTCACCCTGAGCACAGCACATGGTCAAAGGAGATTCACATGTTTATGTCCAGAGCCACATTTACATGGACAGAGACAGTGCTCCTCCTCCTCCCCTCTTCCTCCTCCTGTGTCTAACAGGATTGTGGGGTGCCGTTAAAACGAAGCCGTTAATTAATGCTATTGATCAGCAAAAAAATTGAGGCAAATGTGATTTGCATACAGCCTGAGTGATCAATGCATTAACCGATTTTTTCTCCCTCTGAAATCAGATTTCCTGAGTTTTCAAAGTGAGAGAGAGAGTTCAGACTAATGTGGATCGATTAGCCTCCCTCAGACAAGAATACAAAGCGTTTTATTAGCCGCTGAAGGGTGAGCCGTCCAGACACAAGACATGCTTTAACCTTAGGTTTTTACGGCTTACTTGAATAAGAACACAGAACTGCAGCCTCCGCCTCTTCAGCTCTTTTAAACACTGCCTTCTTCACATCTTCCTTTGCACATATTGTAGATCTGCAAACATGGTAATAAAGTGATATTTCTCCAGGGCCAAACAAAATCTGTTTTCTAAAAGGCACCGGTGTAAAAAAGCAGAAGAATAAACATGACAACAACAACAACAACAAGGGCACAGAAACACGCACCAAACACAAGAGGTGTTAAAAAAGCAATATGTTGCTTTTCTCTCTCTCTCCCCCCTCCGTCAAGAGCAGCTTATTATAGCGTATTGATTTATAAAGCTTTAAATGTGATCCTCCATGTCCAAGTCAAGGGCAGGGAGTGAACGGGAGCGAGGGAGGAGACAAGGGAGGAGAGGAGGAGAGAAAGAACATACGAAGGAAGAAAGAAGGAAAGACGAGAGAAAGAGAGGAGTCCACGACATGGGGAAGTGGCAGCAAGGCATTTTCAGAGGCGCTCGGCAACACAAAAGGGTAATTGTTTTAGCCCAGATGTTGCTTTCGCACAACAAGCAGGATACAATGTTCCTACTGAGCTGATGAGCCCAATCAGTGAAATGATTAAAAATTGATTTTGTCCCTGTAATTACAGTATGTAAACTACTTAGCCGGGATTGCAAAGGAAGTGATTTTCTAATTACGTATATACTCTGGTGTCTAATGATTGGTTTTTTGAAGTAATGAAGAGAGGGTCCTAACGACTCCACTGTGTTCTGTTGTTGGGGGGAGGTGGAGGAGGATAGTTAGGGCAAGGCAGCAGGATACAATGCAAAAAAGAAAAAAAAAGAAAGGAAAAATGACGATGCGAAAGGAGGGAGGGGTGGATGCAATTGAATTTTTGCCAGGCTAACATGCGCTAACACGGGAGCCCTGCGTTGTTTGTTAGCGTGGGATCCGGAGGGGTAAATGGGGGCTGCGACTTCTCATGGGGGAGGCCAGGTCCGGACCAGTCCCGGCAAATGTGGAACCGGCGATTAGACAGAGTTCACCTCCCCCGGGAACCAGAGGACCAGGATGTGCCGCGGCGGAAGCGTCGGGAAAGCCGTTAGCGTAAAGACCCGGGACCAGACAGGGTTAGATTTCATTAAAGAGTGAAACATGCGATGCAACAGTGACAGTTCTGAATATAGTTTAGAGTAGATTAGTGCGTTTGCCCACGAACTATAAGGTTGCCAGTTCAAACCCCACTTGAGCGCTATTGTCATTGTGAAGAAACAAACAAAACAAACAAACAAAAACCCATACAAACTCACAATATTCTTAAGGTTAGTTTAGACTAGTTTATTGATAATGTGTTCGCCCACTCACCAGAAGGTTGCTAGTTTAAACCCCACATGAGCGCTACTGTCAGTGTGTCCTTTGGCAAGAAAAAAACAAAAAACAAAAGTGGTCCCAACAAATGTGGATCTGGCAATTAGACTCAATGAGAGAAACATCCAGTTCAACAGTTACAGTTCTGGAAATAGTTTAGACTAGTTTATTGATAATATGTGTTCACCCATTAACCAGAAGGTTGTGAGTCCAAACCTCACTCGAGTGCTAGTGCCATTGTGTCCTTTGGCAAGAAAAAAAAAAAAAAAAAACAGTCCTAACAAATGTGGATCTGGCAGTTCAACAGTTACAGTTCTCAAAATAATTTAGTCTAGGTCATTGATAATATGTGTATCCCCAGTAACCAGAAGGTTGCCAGTTTAAACCCCACTTGAGCGCTACTGTCAGTGCGTCCTTTGGCAAGACAACAAAACAAACAAAAAAAACAAATATACACATTCATAATATTTGCGAGTTTCTACTAGTTTATTGATAATATGTGTTCGCCCACTCACCAGAAGGTTGTCAGTCCAAACCTCACTCGAGCGCTATTGCCACTGTGTCCTTTGGCAAGACAAAAAACAAAACAGTCCTGACAAATGTGGAACTGGCAATTAGATTCAATGAGAGAAACATGCAGTTTAACAGTTCTGAAATTAGTTCAGACTAGGTTATTGATAATATGCGTTGGCCCAGTAACCAGAAGGTTGCTAGTTTAAACCCCACTTGAGCGCTACTGTCAGTGTGTCCTTTGGCAAGACAAAAAAACCAAAACAGTCCTGACAAATGTGGATCTAGCAATTAGGCTCAATGAGAGAAACAGTCGAACAGTTACAGTTCTGAAATTAATTTAGACTAGGTTATGAATAATGTGTTTGCCCAGTAACCAGAAGGTTGCTAGTTTAAACCTCAATTGAGGGCTACTGTCATTGTGTCCTTTGGCAAGACAGCAAAACAAAACAAAAACTTAGTACAAGTTCACAGTATTTTATCCAGTGCTGGCAATTGTGGGGCCGGCAATTAGACCTCACTTGAGCAGTACTGTTATTGTGTCCTTAGGCAAGACACTTCACTCACATTGCAGTTGCAACGTATGTGGTTGTGATAGGAATTGCATCTGGCATTAAAACTTAACCAAAATTTATAGTGGTTTTGATTTATGGCTCGGTTGTCAGTGTCAGTTCAATGTAACAGAGAAAAAGAGCGTAGCAAATAAAAAGAAAAAAAGAGAGCGAAAAGAGAAAATACTCAAAACAGTATTTTTACATTCTTACACCTCCATTTTAGTTTTTTCCCTCCCAAATTCTATGTCTCGCTTGTAAAACCAGCCCTCTTGTGTCATGCCTTTAAAAAAAATTATCTTGAATCTTGTCGGACAAGCGTTTCCCCGGCTCTCCATCTTGCCTCGCTCTCCCTGACTGCTCCTCTCTTTACCTGTCAGCCGCCATTTGAAGTGGTGTCAGTGATTTGACCCTTGACCCTGGCTGTAAATTAGCGTCAAAACACTACATCCCCTAAGCGCCGCTACATGGTGCGGCTAACGCGAAACAAGCCAACCCAGTCTATCAGTGGAAAACACAGAGATAAGCTTACAGGGTCACGGAGCTGGTAAAGAGAGCTTCAATCATTTGGAACTTAGACAAACTATTGATCCACAAGGGAAATGATGTGGACACAGCAGCTCACAAATCACGATATATTATAATAACAAAGAGCAAAAATATAAATAGTAATAATTAGGGATGGTTCAAGATCTCGTACCCCAAGATATCGCCAAACAAAATTGCCACAAGATTGAGAGAAAAATGATCTTGTGAGATTTTTTTACAATTTTTTTACATTTTGATTGGACAAAAAAAGGGTTATGTGTTGGTGAGTTCCAAAAAAACAGTACTAGAATGGAAACAAAACTATGAAAACAAACAAGTACAAAATTGTGAGGCCAAAATTGGAAACTGAATCATGAACGTTATATACAGTATTAAGAATTATGTTAAAATTTCATCTTATCTCATTCTCGTGGACCCATTCTTATGTCTCATCTTGTCTTGTGGAAATTGTGTCTGGTCCCATTCCAAGTAATAACACGTTCAAGAGAAATAAGTCACAAAAATAACAAGAGACTGGTGTCAGATAAGCCATAATTATACAAATATATACAGTAAATACAAATAAAAATGTAAAAATATATAGAAATAGTAATACAAATATGCTGATGGAATAGTAATTGACAGAACATAGGGTTATCTGTTGCATAGGGTTGAGTTATTGTACGGTTGTATTATAGAGTATGGTATGAATGCAGTCCTGTATCCTGTAGTACTGGACGCGATACTGCAGTACTTTCTTATATGGTTTTAGGGCAGTGGTTCTTAACCTTGTTGGAGGTACTGAACCCCACTAGTTTCATATGCACATTCACCGAACCCTTCTTAATTGGAAAATTTAAATATGTTTTTTTCAAATTCATAACACAGGTATATATATTTTACTGGTGCACATGTGAATCCATATTGCACATATTCGTCCGACCACTTTCTTTTTTTGCTCAACATAGTTAGTATGAAGGGAAAATATTAAGAAAGAAATTACACAACGTACCATCATGACAGTCACAAGACTTTTATGTGCACAAAATTTCCTGCAGCCAATGATAGCCAAACGTGTCATGAATCATATGAGCTGGATGTGAGTCTGACCCCTGTCGAACCCCTGAGATTGACTCACTGAACCCCTGGGGTTCGATCGAACCCAGGTTAAGAACCACTGTTTTAGGGAGTAGTTCAGGGCTGCACGATATGTTGTAGTCAAATCAAAATTGCAATTTGAGTCGGTGCAATCATCACATCTTGTTGTACCTGTAGATTAGACCTCTACAAACTCAAATGCATGGGGTTCTTGTATTAGTTTAGTGGTTCATATTTCAGTCTTTCTCCAATGTTAACACTCCTGGAGTTGTTTACAAATGTGCACTGAGCGAAATCCTACTTTCAAATAAATATATATCGCAAAATACATCGCCCTAGCCCCGCCCACTTTGAAAAACTGCCCAATCAAGAACTGATCTGCATCTTGTCACTACACATTATGCAAATCTGTTTCTGCTTATGCTTGACTGCCGTGTCAATTTATAGATTTTCCTTTAATACGAGGCGAGAGCGGCTCTTTAAAGAGGTAAAGTTGTTGAATTAATGAGGAATTTAAAGTTGTTGGTTCAATCCCAGCTCATGACCGGCGCAAACTTTTGTTGTGTACTTGGGCAAGGCACTTCATTTGTTTCACTAAAGTGTTGATTTACAACCCAAAAATATCTGTGTAATCCCTCACACGTTCAGGTAGGATTCTATAACCCAAATGTTGATGGTTCAATCCCAGCTCATGACCGGCGCAAACTTTTGTTGCGTACTTGGGCAAGGCACTTCATTTGTTTCGCTAAAGTGTTGATTTATAACCCAAAAATATCTGTGTAATCCCTCACACGTTCAGGTAGGATTCTATAACCCAAATGTTGATGGTTCAATCCCAGCCCATGACCAGTGCACATTTTTGTTGTGTACTTGGGCAAGGCACCTCATTTGTTTCGCTAAAGTGTTGATTTATAACCCAAAAATATCTGTGTAATCCCTCACACGTTCAGGTAGGATTTTATAACCTAAAGGTTGATGGTTTAATCCCAGCCTATGATCACGCGTACTGTTGTTGTGTACATGGGCAAGACACTGCATTCGTTTTGCTAATGACAAATGTGCTGTGAGTTATATCTGGTACAATACTCACCATTTTTTGCAATTTTTTTTCTCAGTCTTTCTCAATTTTCAGTCTGATTAAGTTTTTCAAAGTTCTCGCGGTGATCAAGATACATTCTAAACAAAAACATTGCCAACCCCTTATCTATGCAGCTTCGCACTCAATATTTTATCAACTTATACACATTGAAGAAATTACACAATGGAAGTTTCGCAAACATTAATAAGTGACAGAAAGATATAGTCAAGCCGGGGAAGAAAATGCTTTTTTACACAACCCCAGTATCACAAGTCTACTCCTCTGACACAGCTGATTGTAAGAGAAGCCGATAGCGCAGCCTGCGTAGCCCTTTAATAATTCATTTAGTTAGGCTATGATCTATCATTTTGTACCTTTTGACATGCGATATTGAAATTTAATATTACATCAATACAAATGATGTATTGCCAGCTCTTTGCAGAGGGGATTGCAAAGGGATCTGGTATTTCTTACTCTCCGTGTACTTTCTGCTCTCCAAAAGCTACATTGTACAGAAGGAAAAAAAGGAGAAAAAAAAAATCGGTCTTTCTTAACCCCTCGTCTTTGGTATGTGTGTTTAAAAATGACAAGTTAAAACGCTACAGGAGCCAGAATCGGAAGAGAGGATTGGGGAGAGAAAGTGGTAGAAAGGAAGTATAGAAGCGAAGGAGGATGAGGAGGAGGGGGGGAGGAAGAGGGAGTCGTCAGCCCAATGTCGACATCTTTGACACGGCTCTTTAGCGCGTTCAAATCCCCCAGGCAAGGAGCGGGGAAGGAGAGGAGCGCTACTGTCATTGTGTCCTTAGGCAAGACACTTCACCCACATCCGACATTAAAAACCTGACCAAATGGTATTATAGTTTTGAAGGAACAGTTGTCGGAAAAAAAAAACGCTTTAGTGCATTCAGATCCCACATGCAAGGAGCGTTGAAGAGGAGCACTACTGTCATTGTGTCCTTAGGCAAGACATTTCACCCCCATTCTAGTTACAGCATATGTGGTTGTGATAGGAAGGGCATCCGGCATTAAAAACCTGGTAAAATGGAAGGTATAATGGAAGAAAAAGAAAGAAACAGTGACAAAAAAGGAGAAAACAACACAAAATATTTTTAATTCTTTTAATTCTCACACCTCCTTCGTTTTTATAGTGAGAAGTGAAGGGTGAAGTGAAGTGACGATGACGAGGGGGGAAGAGGGAGTCGTCAGCCCACGTCGAGTCCTTTGACATCGCTCTTTAGCGCGTTCAGAGAAGAAGAGGAGGAGGAAGAGGGGGGATGAGATAGGTGTAAGTGAACTAAAGGCAGAGAGCAGCCGTAGCCGTGCGCGCTCTCCCAGAATGCTTCGCTCCTTCAGATAGAGAGGCAGTGATAGTGGCGGGGGCCCCTTGTCAGTCGGTTGTTAGATTATACGTGTCAGAGAGGAGGATTTCCCCAGTACTGAACGTGAAAGCAGCTACCAGGAGACAGGCGAGGGGAGAGGAAGGGCTAAACAGCTCGTGACAGGTTTGGGAATACAGTGGATGGAGATATTATGTGTTGGAACAAACGGTAGCAAGAGACGTTTTAGTAAAAAGATACTGTAGTTTCTTATAGTTTGATGAAGAAGACACGGAAAGACCCTTATTATATTTTCCGATCTGTTATAATCTCTTCAAAAACATAGCCGGAGTTGTGTTTTGTTCTTCTCTTAAACTGAAAACGTTCTCCTTTGTGATGTCATGCAGTAATACAGGACGTCCTCCATTGTGTTTTTAAAGTCCGTACAGCTTCACTACGATCATTTAGATGATTTCAGCCCAGAATCGCCCATTTTTACTGAACTAAAGCTAAAACATCACAAAATGGAACAGAGCATTTTGAGATTTAAAGATGTAGACAGACTAATAATAAAGGATGACTAAAACGTATCAGTGAAACAAAACACAACTCCAGGTGTGTGTTGAATGATTTTACAGCTAAACGCTCACAAGACTTAGACTTAGACTTAGACTTGACTTTATTGATCCCGTTGGGAAGACCCTTCAGGGAAATTAAATTTCCAGCATCTGACAAGTAAGAATAGAACAAACAGTAAGAATAAGGCAAACAGTAAGGATGTATTCTTAATATACAAAATAGGGCATCAGTACGATACAAAAGGAGAATATATAAACTCAAATAGTCTAAAATAGAATAAAATAAGATAAATAAATAAAATAAGATAAAAATAGAAAATAAAATAAATAGGGTAGTATGGCACAGTTGACGTTACAGTATTGTAGTGAGGGTGACAAGACTCGATGTTGAGAACCTTTAAGAGGTGAAGACCATTACTATGCACTTTAAAGCCCCACTGTGTAAAATCTAGCCAACAGTTTTAGATGACTCTTACTTGGCCTGGATTGTTTTCATGGAAATGTTGGTCCTTTCGATATAATGTTCCCCAGTATGCCATAAAACGTGTGTATCTCCGTGGAGAATGTTCCAAAGTATGGTTTTAACTGTCTGTATCCATGGAATCATGCAGGTGATCTTGAATTCCCTCTTGTTTCCACTCACAATAATGCCTAACCCTAACCTTAAGATTATTATTTTTGTCTTAATGTTCAAAAATGTGCCTTTTTTCCAATTCAGTCTCAATTTTCAAGTTTTAATAATTTTTTTTTAGATTTAGACTTAGACTAACTTTACTGATCCACAAGGGAAATTACTTGGACACAGGAGCTCACACATCACAATATAATATAATAACAAAGAGAAAAAAATATGTACATAAATTGTATTAATAATTTCCAAAAATAGCAAGACTGGTGTCAAATAGGCAGAATTAAGTAAGTAAAAATAAATATGTACAATTAAAAAAAATAGAAACAAGACGTAAGGAAAACAGCATAAAGATTTTGATGTTCTTTTCTAAGCATTCGCCCATTTGGTGACAGCTCCCATTACGTTTTAAAATCTCACTTATCTGTTACTGCATTTCATGGTCAATAAAGTGTAGATTTGAGTCAAAAACTGAGTAACAGTAAATTACATTTCAAAACAGGCCATATTTTATTCCTACATAAGCGCTACCTTCTTTAATACATGACTCGCTGGCATTAGAACTGAGCATTTTCTTCCTTAGATGTGACTAATACTCGATACTACCACCATCTTCTCTTATTTACGTCCATGGCACATCCACAGCACATGCGCGTAAACAACTTCTCCATGTCACAAATGGTTGGTGTGAACATCTCCTAACACCACTTGTTCATCACTGTCTCAGCCATATTTGTGTAGGGACAATATGGCGGCGTGATTACATCTAATAGTGTTGATGATGATTACAACAGCCCGTCAAATCATTCTCCATCCTGACGCGTTTCCTCTCCTGGCGTAAATATATTTTCGCAGACAGATCAGATCAGATCAAATCCGCCAAGTAGTATTTTGTTCTTAATTTATTTATTTATGGCATGATTCAGAGGAGATGACCTGCGAATGTGTGTTCGCTAGAATCATGAATATACTCGAGTGAAGTGACGCGCATGCCGTCGTGTCATTAGCATTATGTATTTTTTGCTACTGATAAGCGGATGCTGGTCTTTGAGCGATTCCGTGGTGATTGTGTGCCTATGAGATGTTCCTAGTTCCATTTGATAACACTTGAAATTTCCGGCGTCTTGTTGATTTTGTTGATGAGAAACAATGAGTACGCGGTGATCATTTAGCTGAGCTTTCTACAATTTTGCAAGGATTACTGTAAATTTTTCTTGAGTCTTCACATTTTGGAGTTTGCTTTATAATGCACATGTTGTATCAAAGGTTTGGTCCAATTCAGAGGACAATTCCTACCAAAAGGGACAACCAACTGGACCTATAGACGCTTTTAGTGTTAATAAGCAGTGATGACGTAGGCTCGGTTGCGCACGCATTTTGGCAACAGAAGTACGGCAGAACTCAGCAACTTTTCAAGCTCTGTGAAAAGATTATTGTCAAAAGATCGTGAATAATTCCTCAACAAGGTGACTTTGACAAATGGTGTCCGACTGCCAGGTCCTCATGCGACCAGTGAGTAAAACTTTAAAACTTTAGTCCGCCGGTAGAATATCGACTCTGACAACACAACAACCAGACATTTTAGTGCTGGAAATGTTTTTATCTCCATCTTCTTCTGTCTGTGTTGAGTCTGAATGAATCGGATTGAATAGGGAAGAATGCCACTTCTGTTGCCAAAATTCGCGCACAGCTTTTTTCTATTACTTTCACTCAAAAAGGGTCTATACTATGGACAGTGTCACTATCTTCTCAAACATGCAGTAAAACTACCTGATTTTTGACGGTTTTGAAAGTTAATATTTTTGCAGTGGTCCAAAGTAATTCCTCACTTTTCTGAACATCCAAGTGAGTTTATAAGTACTTTTCGCAACTTTCTGAGTGCTCCTTGAAGTTTTCTCTGTCACGGAAATACTTTAAGAATGACTAGCATGCCAACTGCGCACTGGCATTACTTCCCGGTCCATAGATGCAAAAAAACAAACAAACAAACAAAACATTATATAATTAGATTCAGTCAGCAGAAAATGCAACTTTTACAATACATCTGGATGAGTGCAACTTTTTAAACTTAACATTACATCAACAAAAAACAATATGTACAACCCTAATGCTATAATGCTGTAACAATAACTAGCATGCTAACCGCACATCAGTATTACTTCCTTGTGTGCGAACACTAAAAACGCTTTATAATTAGATGTGGACAGGACAAAGCGATCTCATTTTGACCCTAACTGTTTTTCTAATAGCTGTACTAGGGCAACTTCTGTAACTACATTAGATAAACAAAAACAAATCTTGTACAGCCTTAATGCTATAACGACAACTAGCATGCTAACCGCGCATTGCCATTACATCCCAGTTCGCAAACAATTAATTAAATGCTGCAACTTATTTGCAAGTGCATAAAACAGACCAAAAAAAAAAAAAAAAAGAAAAAAATCAGGTGCACCCCCTTGAACTATAATCTCCCCTAATCTAATCAAAGCACCAAAACCTGCTACGCATTTATTTTTCATTTTTAATCCTCTACATCCTGCAGGCGCGTTGACCTTTCTCCCTGCCCTGACACTGCCCCGTACATGTCGGAAGCGTGCCATGCTGCTAGGGTGTCTGGGTATGTTCATCACAGGGGGCGTTGGAGGGGGGGGACGCCACGAGAACCAAGGCCAGGGAGGGAATGGCTTTCTTGGGGTTGCTTTGGGTCGTGGTGTGCCTCCCCTCTCTCCTGCCTTATGTCAAGCCTTCATTATTCCCCGTGCCAAGGTCCTGACCTGCTTCACCAGATCTGCGCCTGGCATTGTCCGCAGAAAAACCAGTGTGGCGTTTGGTAAGGTTTAATAAAACAGCCTGTTGGCAACCTGGGCGCTTGTAACGTTGCCACAGCTACCACGTGCACTATGTTCGTTTAATTAATTAAGACGCCCACGCACTGTAAATATTTGATATTTATGTGTAGTTTAGTCGTGGAGAGGATTAATTTGCAGTGAGGTGACTTAAAAGGTGCAAACAAATTAGAGGTACTATTAGCAACACTTACAGTATGACCTTATGTGTGCATTTAAACGCTATTCATTTTTAACCAGTCATTTAAAACGAGTGCACTATGCTGCCATCAAATCTACATAGAGTTATGGAGTTATGACATATGACAAAGGGAATGGATTCTGGACTGACTGCACTCCAGTTATAGCATAATTTATAGTGTACCGTTAATGCATTTAAAGTAGCACAACAATATATATGTTGCACTTGAAAATAAATAACTATGAATGAATGAAAGAATTCTTTTTATTACTTGAAGTCTCTTAGCTTCTAGTATTATAATAACTTTTTTGCTTTATCCAGCCTCACCACAATTCTTTAAAAGAGACATATTACGCAAAATTTACCTTTATGAGCTTTGAGTCATGTTATAACAGGTGATCACACTCATCACTACTCAAAGTTGTATTCAGATTGATTTATGTATGTTTCCTGAATTGTCCTGCATTTGAGACTTGCGTGCTCAGAAAATTCTTGTTTTTACCTACCCCCTATCTCCGTCTACTTTACTTTACTATAGAAAAATCCCAGTCCAGGTGATACATAGGGTTCATAACTGCCACGTAGCCATCTTACAGCTATAATGAAGAGGCAAGGCTTCTCAGTTTTGCAGTTTTGACAGTTTTACTTAAAAAAAGCACAGTATGTCTCCTTTAACCTTGCTAAATAGGCAACTACAACAAAAACACAGTTAATGAACATAGTCACCGCTCCTGCCTGACATTCTCCCTCACCTCCTCCCCCTCCTCTTCCTCCTCGGAGCCTCGGGGGGGCATGGATCAGGTCAACACCTCAGTGGGAGGGGCCGCGTGGGCCAGGTGACCTTTGCCTGTCATTGTTTAGCTCCTCTCACCTCACCCAGGGAGACGTGAAGGAGCTTAGGCCCTCCACCTGCCACCGCCTTTATTGTGGAACTACTGGAGGCATTGGCTTGGGGCGCACTTAGTCCCATCGTGCCAAAACCGCAGACACACGTCCAACTAGTGCTGCTATAGCAAATGGTTAGGTTGGAAGTAACTTTGTATGTATGGACTCCTTGGGACATAATAGAACTCTCTTAAATATTGTTTGTTGTAATATTATTAGCACGTAATAGAAGATTGATTTGGTTGGGTTGTCTACAAATTAACATCGTTTCCAAAAGTTTTATCCACAATCTTTTTCATTTTCATTTTGGAAAGAAAGAAAAAAAAAAGCTCTAAAATTATTAGAATATTTGAGTAACTGTGACTTGTAAGAAAATGGCTGCATAATAACACAATATTAAACCAATAAACACTTTTTACTCCATACAGTACATTATAAAAGCACCTATGCTGATATGAAATGCAGTGGTATTGCTTATATCTTTTTAAAAGCATTTTCTTAAATGAGAACCAAACCAAACTGACAGTTTTATCCAATCAGAGACAGTGGATTACCACGATAAGGAAAGAACTTCCTGTGATCCCAAAAAGTTGTTTCTCTTTCTGGTTCAACATTGGAGTGAGAAGGGACCGAGTGGGTGGGGCTACTTCATTCTGCCCCATGTTCTTTACTCATGGCTCAAAACAGGGTTTGTCACATTGCCCCTTTAAAATGTGAACAAATCAATCATATTACATTTACAATAAGAATTCCCGTGCGAGGCAAGAAGCTTAATGACACATGCAGCCACCTTTATTGTAGTGTAGATATTGGCTTGGGACGTTTTGGTCCAGTCATGCCAAAACCAGAAACCAACTAATGCTGCCATAGCAAATGGTCACCTGATCAGATTGGAAGTAACTTTGTATATAGCCTCTTCAGGGACGCAATGGAATGGCCTTAAACTTTGTTAGTTGTAATATTACTGGCACAAGACCAGCGGAGAAGCAACTCGGAAACAAAGTGAACTCAAAGTGACTTCCGAATGCGATTTGCGTTGCACGGAGAGATAAATCAAATGTTGCTGCAGTGAATAAGGTGCAGGAGCTGAAATGAAATACCCAAATGCTTCCTCTACCGGGGCCTGATTGAGTTCAGGTGGCTCAAAGTGTCTCACCCAGGGCTAGTTGTCAGTGAAGGATCTGCTGTCTGTGCACATAGCGACGGCCCGTGCGCTGGGGGGCTAACCGAACATCGCGCGCCTTGCAAGCTATGACTGATGTTTGTGAGAGCTGCGTTTGGGGGGACGGGCCTTTGACACGCTCCATCTTTCAACAGCAAGGTCTGAGCGAGAAATGAAGATTGATGCGCTCGACTGTCCCCGCATCCCACCGCGCCCTCCGAACACCAGCGTTCCTGTTCGCACCTTAGCACGCCACGTCTTTTGACTTTTTTTTTTTTTCCCTTCACGTGCGGGGGGGGGCTTCTTCCTGTGTTATTAGAACCACGTGATGTAATTGCGTTTGATCTCCGAATAAACAGGGGATCAGTCTATCTAGCGCGGTGGCGATGGCAGATGTGATGGACGAGCGCATTAGCGGAGAGGACAACATTAGATTTGCTCAAAATTATTGATCTTTTGTTTGCGAGCCAAGTCGGCGATAAATAACAGCGCACGGGAGATGTGACTCATTATCACGGTGCCAAAAGCGCGACAGACCTCTCTCCTTCCCCCTCTCTGCTTCTTCTTCTTTCTCCTCCTCTCTCTATCCTCTCCTTCCTCCTTCACGCGACGCACGAACCAATTTCATCTGTTTTTAATCCCTTCTTCTTTTCGTCTCTTTACAGCCAAGCGTCGCCGTCACTATCTGATTCCCTTAAAATTTTAATCCCCCTGTGATAACCCTGTATTATTGCACATTACGCACAGCAGACGGACACACAAACACACACACACGCACACACACATAGCGTTTAGTCCGTCTCTGCCTGTTTTATTCCTTTTACCTTCTTAGTGAAGAAAAAATCCTTTTATCACACAATGGGTAATTTATATCCATTACCAGCGTTTTCAATCCTTTTCAGCGCGCCTGTCACCGCCGTTGGCACACTCGTGATTAATGTGATCTAATAATAGTCTGCCATTATATTTCCTTTAGTAAAACATGTACCAACATCCTTTTCAGCTCCTCCAAATTCATTGCCCCTTAAAATATTTTCCCCTTTTCGTTTGAAAGACGAGATTGCATTTTTCGTGTGTGTGCGTGCTGGCGTCTGTGAGGTGTTAAGTGTGTGTCTGCGTGCGAGTGTGTGTGTGGGATCGGTCTATTTAAGAGAAGGATGGGAGCTGTCTAATTCAGGTGACTATGTGGTCTTCTGTTGGTTTTAAGAGGACAGCAGGACAGGAGGGCAGTGGGCGTTTACAATGGGAGTTTTGATCGATGTTGACGCGTGGTACAAGTGACTTAGTGGTTTTTAGTTTGGAGCTTTGTAGGCCTTTATGACAGACTGCAGAATTCATAAAAATCACAAGAGACCAATTGTCAGTGGTACAATAATTAAGGCTAGTAGTAGGTAGTAGAAAGTGTTCTTCAAATAACTTGTGGAAAAGTTGTTGAAAGTAGTGCTGCCTCTACAAACATGTTCAGAAATGCATGGGATTCTTGTATTAGTTTTTAGTACACTGCAAATTTTTCTGATCAGGGTTATTCATCTTGTTTTACAGATCTATTATCTACTTACTAGTCCTGAGACTGCTTAAATCTAGTCTAGATTAAGTAATTTAAGTCACCAAGTAAAATTATCTTGCTGCAGTAACAGATAATTTCACTACTTTGAAGTCATTTTCTGATCGATTTAAGTGTTTATATCTTAAATTAAGCTTTTTTGCAGGGTATATTTACTGTCTTCCCTCAAATTTGAATGCTCCCAGATCCTGATTTCTGTATTTATTTATTTTTCTGTGAACTAAATTGTCATTGTAAAACTTGTAAACTAAACTAATCATATCACAAGTCAGGAAAAATTGCAAGTGTCCTATTTTTGTTTTGTTTTGGTAGCCCTACCCTTTAGCTTGATTTGCTTGCATACTATAAAATACCTTAAAAGTTGCATTATGTAACATTTTTAGTGGGGGGTTCGTTAACTGCTTGTCTCCATGGAAATATTATTGACTTGCCTTGAATGTTCCATTTATCACATGTGAGATTTGTGGAGAGTTCCCCCTGTTCACAGAAGGAATGATTCCATTTTTGAGCAATAGACAACACCCAAAATGAATGAATGTTAGATCTACATGTTTAATGTCATACCAAGGAACATTCCAGGCAAAGCCCTAACATCTCCATGGAGACAAGCAGGTCCCCCTCCAGCCAGAAAAGTCACGCACCTTTAATAACTTGAACAAAACTGTGATTGTAAACCTTAAATCGCTCATCTTATCATCACAATACTTCCGTAAATTAAATTAAAATGATCCTTTTTCGTGTTTTTATTTACGCAGCTCTACCCTTAAGCCCGATTCGGTAGCGCACTGTAAAAGACCTTAATGACTTGAACTTTGAATCCAGGTTGCACGCTGCACCTGCTCTTAAGGAGGCCACCAGGGCACATCTAAAAATAGGGCCTTACCTGTTTTTAGATCCAGCCTTATTCCTTATGTACTCTTGATATTTCTGTCTAGATACTTTCCTATTAAATATATGGGAACTACATTTTCTCCAAAACATTGAATCAGATGGATTACTTCCTGTTGACTGGAATATAATATATTACGAATTGGGAAAAATATCGATTGCTGATTTTTCTCACGTTCTCACTCGACTTTTCTGGTGGAGGGTCCGTCAAATTCTTTTCTCCATGGAGATGTTATTGCCTTGTCTGGAATGTTTCACAGTATAGCATTAAACCTTTCTATCATTATGAAGATCAAATCAGAGTCACAGGTCAGATCTGTGGAGAGGCTCTCAGTCAGAATGACTGGTTTTATAGGTATTTGTGAGCTACAAAACTGTAATAAATGTAAGGTAGAGCTGTTTAGTGTCATACTGTGGAACATTCCAGGCAGAGCAATGACATATCTATAGAAACCAAAGCAGAACGCAAAGCAGGTGACGTACCCCCAAACAAAAAGTTACCTAATGCACATTTAAGAGTCATTTCAAAGTTCAAATTTTAAACGAAGAACTGACAAAAATACTGAAATATGAATTGACAACTTAATCGGCCGTATTTCAGAACATGTTTCATATTTTGTTGATTTTGGACTTTAAACTAGCACTGTGTTAAACTTTCCAATCTCCATAGAAACAAGCAGGAGACGCCAACAAGCCAATTTCCAGGTGAGATCTATGAAGAGGCGACCCCGCTCACAGGAAGAATGAATGTTTTTAAAGCTATTCTTGAGCCATAAAAACACTCATAACTGAATAAATGCATTTTATGTAAGTTTATATGGTGAACATTACAGGCAAAGCAGTAGGATCTCCATGGTAGCAAACCCCTAACCTGAAAAGTTACGTAGCCAGTTGCGTCCATTCAAATTGCAATTTCGATCCAATTGCGATTTATCTTGCAGCCCTAATCATGGGAAGCCACTCAAAACATCTATTGTCCCTTTGTATCTCTGGCTTTTGATCTTCCATTGAATATATTCTAAGCATATGGTGCCAAATAATAAGTAAGAGTAATTAAACTATTCCCATAGTCATTTCTGCATTATTGCAATTATCGACTCCAGCTTGACTTCATTATACAGAAGGCCACTTATTAAAAGCGTGTACTTTAGATGTTTTATTAAATGTTGACTATTATGAAGTAGAATGAATCAATCCCAAGCACAATTAAAGCTAATTGGTTGACAAGCAGAGAATGTTTCAACAGCAGCTTGGCCGTAAAATGCAAACATTCACAGTAATTAAACGTAAAGACAATACGGCACTAGCTCCAAGGTGATCAGATAAGAACAGACATTCATGTTTTTACTTTGGTTTAGTTCTTGATTTGGACAATATCGGCCAATATACATGTTTTTTTCTTTTTTTTCTTTTTAGATTTCTATAATTTCTTGCATGCATTTATACAAATACAAGTTTTTATTGCTCGGAAGTAACTTTAAAACATGCAGTCTTACTGTGGGCAGGGTCATCTCTCCAAAGATTTGACTTGTGACTCTTGTGACTTGGCCTACATTTAATGTCATACTGTGGAACATTACTACTAGGTAACATTGATCAGAGGTGTCGCATACACACTGTCAATCACCAAATGTAGTTATGTACAAAAGTGGAAAGTGACTTTGTGAAATACTGCAAATACTGGTTAGAAGATTGGATGTCGTATTGCCTGAAAAAAGAAAAAGAAAGAAAGAAAATAAAGAAGACAAAATCAAACCATCCCTACATTTCTGTGCTGTTTCAGGTGGGATCAAGGCAGGGCCAGATGTGTGTGTGCCATTATCTTGCCTGGGATCCAGAATACACACTTCTTCAAATACTTTGAGTCTAGTCTGATTGACAAGCGGATTAACCAATCATGGTCTTGTCATATCAAAACAAATATGGCTGTGTGGAAGGTTAAAAGGAAAGAACATCTCACAGAGGATTCAAAAAATATATAACGAGCGAATCATGAACCTAAAGGGCCCATATTACACTCTTTCCTGATCTACTATTGTTGTTTTCTTTCATTCACACTTGTTTAACACACAAACTCTGCACATTTAAGAGTCCTTCTCTCAAACAGAACAAAATCTTCCTTGTGACACAGGAAGTGCTCCACTGTGTTTTTCAACTCCATACACCTTCACTCAAGTCATTTGGACAATTTCAATCCTGGAATTGCGCATTTCTACTAAACAAAAATGAAAAAGCAGCTGTTAACTTGAAAACTACCGCTTCACGACATCACGAGGTGGAACAGAGCATTTTGAGCTTTGGATATGCAGAAAGACTCATGGGTTAGTGAGGCATGTGTGAATGAAACAAAACACAACTCCAGGTATGTTTTTGAGGAGATAACATTTTAACATTTTTGGCTTAAAGCGCACAGGAGTCCATTTTGCATAATATCGGACCTTTAATCTAACAATTACTGTCAAGTATTAATTATCGGCAACAACAGCAATCCAAATATTGGCTATGATTATCGAACAAATCATCACACCATTCCTATGTCTTTCTGTGCTCGTTCAGGTGGTCAGAGGGCAGGGCCAGTGGTATGTGTGTGTGTGTGTTTGTATGTGTGTGTGTGTGTGTGTGTGTGTTCATGCCGTGGGGAGGGAGTCCAGCTTTGGGCATGGCTCTCTCCCAGCCGGGCATCCTGAGCCAGTCTGCCACTCACGGGGCACGCTTCAGACGAGGGCGGTGCCAGCTCGCTCACGTGCACGCCGCTATGACCACGTGCACGCGCATTCACACACGCACACACACATGCAGAAGGGTCCTGGCTCCCTCCCACAAACAGAGTTAACCCTTCGCGGGCTCTCAGACTTGTATCCAGGATGAACAGGTGGTCTCACAAAACATGGGCATCAATTTCCTTGTGACTTATCCCACTGTGTGTAGTGTGAGTGTGTGTGCGTGTGTGTGTTTGTGCGTATGTATGTATGTATGTGTGTGTGTGTGTGTGTGTGTGTGTGTGAGAGAGAGAGGAGGAGGGCCAGACAAAGACAGAACGAAGAGAAAAAAAGGGTGCACGTGCATATAGTTTCATGCAGAATGCGAGGTGTGTCTTATTTAGAACTGACAAATCAAAACTGAAGAAGGAAGGTGTGTCTTCATGTCGCATCCTATTGGACGAGCAGTGGAAGCAAGATTAAAGGGCCCATATTACTCTATTTTCTGATCTATGTTAGAATGTTATTTCCTCATCACAAACATACCTGAAGCATTGTTTTATTCACATACAAACCCTGCATATTTAGGGTTCCCTCAAATTACACTCCATGCATTTTCCCTAGAATCATTTCAGATTTCAGTCTCTACTCAACAAAAGATAAAAGGTATCTGTGACTTGAAAATGAACGCTTCATGACATCACAAGGTGGAACAGAGCTTTGGCGACGCAGACAAACTAATAATGAAAGGATGACTCAAACATGTGCGGATGAAACAAAACACAACTCCATGTACAGTATATTTTGGATGAGGTAACAACAGTTTAACATGACTTTATCCAATCCAATCCAACTTTACCAATAGAAATGAACACATTAAATAAAATAAAGCATACAATAAGTCAGTAAAAACATAAAAAATACTTAATTAGCAAATAGAAAAATAGTAAATAAAATCAATAAAAGACGGTCAGAGGGCCACATAACCCTCATGCCGCAGGCTTTAAGGTCAGAGTCAATTTTGCTCAATATTGGCCCTTTAATCTAATAATTATTGTCAAGTATTAATTATCGGCAACAACAGCAATCCAAATATTGGCTATGATTATTGAATAAATGTCTTTCTGTAATATGATGTAAAATGAAAAAAAAAAAAAAGATCTTTGGTTCTATTAGGATTTTCTGGAATACACAAAAACTTGAGTTAGTTAGTTTAATTATCTTTTCTATTACCAGCGGTGGTGGTCACTAATCTGTGCATCTCCAGCCACCACCACCTCCACTCACCACCACCTCCACTCTCATCTGCATTGTAAGCAAGGTGGTTGTGGGTGAAGGTTCTTGCCCAATGATACATCATCTTGTTTCTTTTATGAAGTCGTCTTAGATGAATATTGTGTTTTAAAATGTGCAAATTATACCAAAGATCCACCTGTGTCGCAGATTATAACCATACAGCAAGTTCAAGCACAGTATGTTTTCTTTAATGCACATTCCCACTGGATTCTGTCATATAAATACACACAGAAGAGTCAGTTTTGAACGACTCCTTGAAATATCTGAACTGTTCTTGGAAACGAACAGCTCCAAAAGCTTCCAATCCCATAAAAATCCCATCACAATTCCATCCATCCCCTTTGCGACGATAAAACCCAATACCTCCAAGCTGATAAATGCCACCGAACAGACCCCGCAGCTCAGAGCATGCCACACCTTTGCTGCATGTCTCCCAGTGTTTGGTAGCAGCTTTGGGAGCAGCTTGTGCAGGGTCTGGCCCGGGTGTGAAATCCACATCAGATGGTGAGGAGAGTGCCTTCCATCCAGCTTTTCTTCAGCGGCAAACATCTGATCTCCGTGTGGCGCGTGAGTGCGTGTTAGTGTGTGTTAGTGTGCACCTGACCCCAAACACAGCTGTTGGAACACGCACCGGGGCCGGCCCTTTCACTCACTTAGATCCCTACGCCGTGCTGTTAAAGGTTCTATATTACACGAAACTGACTCTAGTGAGATTTAATCCATGTTATAATGCTGTTCTCCGTGGAGATGTGTTTTGTTTCATTCACATTTTTGAGTAATCCTTTATTATTATTAGTCTGTCTACATCTCCAAAGCTCCAAATGCTCTGTTCCACCTTGTGATGTCATGCAGCGACAGTTTTCAAGTTAGCTATTTTTTACGTTTAATTGAGCAGAGATTTCTCAATTCCAGAGCTCAAATTATGCAAATGATTGTAATGAAGGTGAACACAACAGATAACTTCCTGTTTTACCACATTATATCACAAGGTGGAACAGCGTGTTTTTGAGAGAAGAACTCAAATATACAGGATTTGTGCGTTAAACACATGAACGAAACACACAAAAGTCCAGCTATGTTTCTAATGAGGAAACAACATTATAACAGATCACAAAATGGCATAATATGGGCTATTTAAGCAACAAAAATAATACAATTGTCTAAAAATAAAGCGAGTAGTAGCGCAGAGGCTTGGCTCGATGTCAGCGGGTTTTAGTAAAGTCTGATTAAATGTGCTGGAAAAGCTCTCTACGGTAAATAACAAAAGTGTCACCGTGTTGTTAAATGGTCTGTGTATGTAGCGCATAAAATATACATCTGCAGAAGAGGCACTTTTTAACTGTGATGCGTTCATGAGCGCTGGGAAAAAAAGACGTTTAAAACAACTTTCAGGATGAGAGAGCTTTAGTGAGGAGAGGTGCTGGCAGGGAACTGATAAGACAGACTTAGATGCTGCAATTTTTACCAATACCTTTGAATAATATTTTAAACGGATTTGTAATTTAAAGGGCCGTACCTGATTTCCACAGTCATATTCACAGGACAGAAATGAACCTTTCTTGAATCGCTTTAGAATGATCTTGAGCTGTATCGGAACAAGTATAAGAGCACATAGACTAGTATATGGACATGAACCACTATGGAACCTACCTGAGGGATTACACAGACATAAGATTAGCTTGATTCATAAGCCAGTTTCACTTCGTCTGACCTCGCAGCATTAGGATTTGTTCGCTCGATGGTAGACGGGAACCGTATTTTTCAGACTATAAGTCGCACCAGTATAAGCACCAGCCAAAAAAATGCATAATGAAGAAGAAAAAAACATGTATAAGTTGCACTTTTTGGGGGAAATTAATTTTATAAAATCAGAGACCAAGAACTCACATTTCATCTTGAAAGGCAAGTTATAGAAGTTATAGTAATAAAAACAACCGAATAGAGAAGAAACTGTGCATCATTCGTTCATTTGCTTTTCAACATAGAACCAAAAATAAGAAAATGAAAAAACATCTCTTTTCTTTATTATTTGTCTCTAAAACCAAAATGAAAAAATGGATAATGGTTTGTTTTTTCATTTTTGATTCATATATACGATTCATATATTTGATCTATGGGCTGTCAGTGTGAAAAATGTATTATATAAGTCGCAGGACCACCCAAACCCTGAAAAAAAAGTGTGACTTATAGTCCGAAAAATTTGGTCCTTTTTTATTTACCCAATTGCTGCTATTTGGTTGTGATGTACGTAATGCACCGGAACACTCAGTGGTGTCCAAGTGACTGCAGCACAACAGCAAACAAAGCAGAGAGTAAACGTGTCGAGCATTGTCGTTTCTGCGAGGTGAACTTGCAAATTAAAAGTATGATAAAAATGCAAAGTTATTATTTGACAAAGGAAGTCCAAAGGAGTATAGTGTCTGCAGTCTGCTGTCGCAACTCAGGTTGGTTCTGGCCGACTCACCGCTTCACTGATTGGTGCGCCAACTACAATGTCCGGGGTTCTTGCAAACTGCCAAGTGAATTCCGATTCCTGACCCAGTCGCCGGAGAGAAATGAAACTGAGTGGAGGCACTAGGACCACATGGTAATATACAAGAGCGTACTATGATTTAATATTGAAAATCACATTCAGTTGCCTAAAGATAGCATGTTTTTTATGATCAGTGTTGGAATATTAAGTATCGAATGCATTCTTAGTACTGATATCGAATCTGAAACGTTAGTATCATGACAACATAAACATAAGCAGCTCTTGGGGGTCAAAACAAGTCCTCTGTGCGTGTAATTAGGAAGCATTGTATTGTCAGAGAATCAGGAAGTGCTCACTTGGAATGCTATTTGTCATTATGATTAGCCTGTTGTGATGGAAAGCTCCACTCTGGTTGTGAAAAGTGCCTAAAAACTCAATAATTAGGATGCGTGCAATGTGTGAGAGAAGTGGGGAATCACTTTTTTCATTTTAAAATGATAAAAATCAGGGACAGCACCTTTAAAGTTTGAGGTGTACACGTCCAACTGTAATTGCCAGAGACTTTTTTCTACCTTAAAAATAATGATGCTATTATCTTAAGCCTGCAGCCCAAATTACCTTAAAATAATTTATAGAGTTTGGAGTCAATTAATTAATGTATTATTATTTTAATTAAAGAGCTGTCCATACTTGATTTTGTTAGTGCATTAAGTCATTCGCTTTAGCCGCATTAGCTTTGGGCACACCCTTCCCATTCTTATCTATTGTCAAGAAAATCTCACATCATTATTTAAAGCGCACATTTTTTGTCAGTTTCGGGAGTTATGAAATTTCGTGATATGAATATTAATTGGCTATATGCCCACTTCCCTATACAATACTTTTATTAATAGTAAAAAATATGTAAAAAGAACGTATATTCTGAAAAATTCTTGAAATAAAAAAAAGAAAATGATGCATGACTCATTTCTGTGTATTATAATTGTATCCATCTTTATTTTCTACTTAAAACTGTCAAAATGAAGGATTCAGAAACAGTAATTACTTATCTGATAAAAATGTACAAAAGAAATGAATCTAGGATGGCACAATTTTGAAAAGAAAAAAATATTACATTTAAATTTGCAATATAGTACTGATACTCATAGATACAAATTTAAGCAAGTATCATTTAAACAAGTATCGATACTGAAAAGAGTCACATAACTGGATGAAATATGGCATTTCCTGAACATTTTCAGCTTTTATCAGAACTAGTGTTAAGACCACATAGTATAATAAATAGTGATGATGATATCTGATACTCGCATCAGATATCGGCGCCGATACTGAAAAAAATTGCATTGGGTTTTTACTGAAAAGAGTTTTTAAAATTATGATTTGCGTATCAAAATCGGCATCGAGTATCGAATCTATTCATAATGTTGCACGTGTAACTTTTTGGTTGGGGGTCCATTTACCTGCTTGTTGCTATGGAGATGTCATTCCTCTGCCTGGAATGTTCCTCAGTATGACATTTAACAGCTTTACCTTACATTTATTTTTATTTTAGGTACAGTTGGTTTTATAGCTCAAAAATACCTAGAAAAACAGGCATTCTGACTGTGAGCGGGGTCGCCTCTCCACAGATCAGACCTGCAACATGGTCTGTTTTGGTCTCCATGACGATAGAAAGCTTTTACACCATACTGTGAAACATTCCAGACAAAGCAATAACACCTCCACGGAGAAAAGCACCAGAAAAGCTCCACAACGCACCTTTACGCATCGAGATCGAGTTTGAAACGTTAGTATCGAGACATATCTATTCTCTGACATATACAGTATCTCGTGCAACCCTAACTGTCTCTATAGCGTTGCCACACCACCGTCACTTCCTCCCATTGAGCGAGTGCACCGTGGGAAGTGTGAGTTCAGCCACGGGCCATCACAGCTCCATAAGCCACTGTGGAACTGTGGAGGTACTCTGAGGTTATTACAGCGCAGCCAGCAGTCGATTCACCTTCTCCCGGGAAACCCCTTCGGAGGAGGGGGTGCACGGGGGGCGAGGGAGGAGGGATGGAGGGGTGCAAGGGAGGGGGGGTTGAACTCAGCACTTTCCTTATCTTCTCCCTGTGTGTGTGTGTGTTCCAGGACCAGTGGCCAGCAGCACTAGCAGCAGCAGAGCCAGAGGAGCAGCAGCGGTAGCAGGCTTAACGACGCTAAGCACACTGTCACGCTGTCTGAGGGAGCACCCGAGCGCCCGCGCAGCACCCGCCCCCACCCACCCACCCGCCGTCTGAGGTGACTAAGGGCTTTCAGGGGAGGATCAGGCGGGGAGGGGAGAGGAGGGACATATACTGTAGGTGTGAGGAAGGAATGAGGAAAAGTGGCCCTGACTCGTTTGTCATACAGGTCTATGTTGTACAGTAAGTCTGACACCGCAGTGAGAATGTCATGAACCACCTTACACAATTAAAAATATATATATACTGAGGAAAGGACGCTTCATCAATGCAAAAGGGAAACATTATATTTATGTATTTATTGATTTATTTTCCTGCCATTGAGGTTAAAATCTAATGTCCCAAGATATATATTTTTTTCCTTTCTTTTTTGCATTCACATTTGAACACACAAATAAACCATGATTCAAGCAGAACTAAACTGTTCTAGTGTGAATATAGCCTAGATGTAGGTCTATTAAATTATGTATTGAAAAGTGGACAGAGTCTTTTTTTTTTTACTTCTTGCAATTTTATAAACAGTTCCCCAATTTGTCTCCTTCGAAATGTACGCGTGCATCTACATACTGGGTAATCCTAAATGTTTTATCAACTTGTATACAAAAAACTAATTGGGAAAGTAGAAAAAATTGAAATAATAATCATTATACGTGTGTATAGTGTATATAAAACAGTTCAGCTAACTTTTATCCAAGTTAGCCATGATTTGATTTTAAAAACAAACCAAAAACGCAGCCTTTACGATTTGATAACCACGCCGACTCAAATTGTGATTGCACCTTGAGACAGCATTGTCCAAAGAACAAAACAAACAAACAAAAAATATTCAAAAAACAGTCTAAGTAGCTGGACACACACACCTACGTACACACACACAGCCTGGAATATTTGGCCCATGCAGGATGTCTGTTAGAAAAGGACTGCATTGGCATATCAACAGATTATACCTACTTAATCCCAATCACTTATCCAGTCTCCAAGTGTGAGCCGGTGCCTCCTGTCTGCTGATCATTTTGGATACATCAATCACTAACAACTTAAGATTCTCAGTTTGAGCTAACCTTAAAAAACAACTAAAGCCAACTCGACTCACTTAAAAACCTGACGTCATTTTGACCGAGCGGAGTGTCCGAACCATGCCCCAAGAAGTAAGGTTAGTCCATACCGAAGCTATTTCTAACCTTGCCGTTACAAATATCTTCGCCATTATCTCAAACATATCTGGCGGGGGTGCGTACGAGCGTGACCTAGTGATTTATTTCAACGATATTAAACCTAAGATTGACTGTCCTGATTTGTAAACGTAGCATGCTAGCTGAGTCGTCTCCCCAGCATCCATTCCATTGCTAAATTTGGACCTTGACGCTAAAATGGATTTGCCATAATTCACATGGAAGTGGGAGGATGGATACATGTGTCTCGCTGTTAGCCTGCGTGAGCTTGTAAACTATGAGGATATATGACAGGACCAAATTTGCACGTAATTTAGTGAACGTATAATTTTCCAATGTGATTCTTTACTATCTGTACGAAAAGTTTTGAGGACTTTTGTTACAAACTCCATTTTCCGATACTTTAAAGGTCCCATATTACGCAAAATTGACTCTTGTGAGCTTTTAGCGATGTTAGAATGCTGTAACCTCATCAATTTGTGTTTGAGTAATCTTTTATCATCAGTCTGTCTACAACTCCAAAGCTCAAAATGCTCTGTTCCACTTTGTGATGTCACTAATTTTACCCTTACTTTAACTGCTTTACACGGTCTACTCTTACCAGTACAGAAAGCACCAAAGAGCATTTTATTTTTATTACCTACATTACCTGCATAATTAGTTCTTCTCTCAAATGCAAATCACTCTGTCCCACCTTGTGATGTCATGTGGTAATACAGGAAGTGCTCCACTGTGTTTTTAAACTCCATACACCTTCACTAGAATCATTAAGATTCCAAGGCTGAAATCCTGAAATTGCCAATCTCGACTGAACTTAAGGTAAAACGTAGATAAAAGTTAACTTGAAAACTACCACTACATGACATCACAAGGTGGAACAGAACCTTTTGAGCTTTGGAGATGCAAACTAGGATTTTTCCAACATGTGTGAATGAAAGAAAACACAACTTCAGTATGTTTTAGAAAAGTTAACAGCATTATAACATGGTTTAAAACTCAAAAGAGTCAATTTTGTGTAATATGGAACCTTTATTTTTATATTTATTTATTTATCTATATTTTTTGCACTTATAGAAACATGAAATCAATGGGAATCCTTCTTTGATTCTAAAAAAAATACTTTAAAATACATAATACGTGAACTTACAAGCACACCTTACTGTATTTCTTTTGATAGCGTAGTGCATTGAAACAGAAACATCCCCATATTTTATTTATATGTCAAAAGTGCAGTGAAGAGGAGGAGGGCATGGAGGGAGGGGCGCGGGGCGTATCACTCTATCCCCATGGTTGATATCTCTCCATCGGATCAATTCTCGCAGACAGGGGGGCCCGAGAAAGAGGCCGGTACGCAGGGAGGGCTGGATGGAGATGGCGGTCATATTGATTTGTCAAAGAAATACAGCTTCGCGTGTTTTGCTTAAATGTCCACATAAACCTGAGCTGTCAGAGAGTGGGAGGGCAGAGGCAGGCATCCTTGACACAGACATGGTGAGATATTGTGGATTTTCTGCTTGGTTTGGTGGTGTGCAGGAGTGTGTAGCTGTCATGGGGTACTGGGGTCTGCTTCGTAAAAAGATTGTAAGAATAATTTTGCGACAAAGGAATAGTAAAGATTGATAATGTGCATATAGCCATTATGAAGATCTCCCTAAATTTGTGATTTCTTGTCACTCAGACAACTTACCATGGAAAATAAGAACAGATTTTAAAGTGAATGAATCTTTAAAATGTGTTATTAGATCAAAATGTTCCCTTGTATTTGAGTGAAATGTGTCTTTCCCCAGTACATATGTATTGTATGAGCAGCTCTTGAGGTCAAAATATGTCCGAGGCGTACTGTCTGCATCTAATTAGATTAGACTGACTTTATTGTCTCGTAATCAGGAAGTGCGCATCAGCATGCTAAGTGCTGTTAGCTTTTCCTGTCACGGCAAAACTCCACACTGGTCTCTGAGAGTTGTGAGGCAGTTGTGAACTCATAATGGTGAATAATTAGGATATTTGGAATGCATAAGCTGAGCTACTGGGGCGACAGTAGCTCAGTCGGTAGAGCGTTTATCCACAGACTCACAGGTTGGCGACGTGATTTCAGCTCCCCTAGATGAATACTGTTGTTGTGTCCTTGGGCAAGACACTTTACCCACTTCGTCCCCAGTGTCTGTGTACATTGGTGTAAATAGGTGAGTGTCTTGAAAGTGGAAAAGCTATATAAAAATGTGACCATTTACCATAAGGTGGGGGTGTCCAAACCTTTTCCATTGAGGGCCACATATTAAAACATAGACCAATGTGAGAGCCAAACAAGGGTCATAGACTGGTGGTCAAAACAGTGAGTAGTTCAAATATATGCATTTATAACAGGTTTGAATGACCCACCAGATGTTTGTTCATGTTTAGACCCTCAAAAGGACACTAAATTTCCTTGGTAGATTTCAAAAACATGTAGTAAAAAGTATGCATAGTATGGGCCAATTCACCTGGAAGCCTGAGGGCCAAAACAATTGCAGCACCTTAATATTTACAGTGATAAAATTCCGCCAACAGCTTTTTCTAAACAGGGTTTTTTTTGGACCCCCAGACCAAACGGGGCCGAGTTAAGGTTGGTCCCTATCAACTTGTGATGGCCCAAGATATAAGATAACAGGAAATAACAGATAAAAAAGGTAGCAACAAACATCCTGACCTGGCTCCTGGCCTAAATTGGTCTGAGGGCCACATTTGGACATGCCTGCCATAAGGTAAGTGACTCTGGACCACTGCAAACCATTTAAAATGAACTAGTTTTGTATTTCAAACTTTAAGACAGTCATAATATAAGGTTATAATTATAAGGTGAACACCACTGTGGCACAAATGTAGGGTAAGGCAAGACATGTAGCCTAACAATGTACGATCGAGATACAAGTATACAAAGAGTCATGAGCAAAGTCAATAATTGTGAGTTAAGAAAGTAGTTTGTTTAGTGACTTCAACATTTTTGCACACATATCACACCTCATAAACTCCAGATTCTAATCTTTAACAACTATTTCATATCTCAGCAATGGAAAACTTCCCTCCTTCTTGCTTTCTGTCCGTTACAGCACTTAAGTGTGACACGTCGCCTTCAGCCAAAGAGCCTGTGTTTTTAAACATGGAGCCGTGCATCTGCAGCTGCTTAGCCTCATCACATTCCTAAATTATGAATAACTACTGCGACCTCGGTGAGAGCGCAAAGCAAAATACACTACAACATTTTGTTAAGACGTAACCCCAATTAAGACCACCCACGCACCGCCAGCTCCGCGTGCCTGCATGCCGAGAAAAGACTCAACGACTCTATGCTTAATTGGTTCAAGGATGCTATCATGTTTATCCACTTAAAAATATGTATCCTCCGTCATATTTGACCATGAGGGAATAGAGAAAAAGCCACGTCTGGTTCCGCGACTGCATACCTGGCATAAGGACAAGATGGGGGGGTGTGAAGGGAGAGAGAGGGAGGGAGAGGAGTGGGGAGAAATTAAAGAGCAGTTAAAGAAAACCCGAGGAGAGAGTGTGCGCGCGGCCATAAAAGGGATAGTTTAACCATTGATCGAGAGCACTGGTAGGAATGGCAGCTGTAAATCAATTTTATCTTGGAGCAGCTAAAGAGTGTTTTCTAATGAGGTTAATGCTACATAATGGCTAAATTCCTCTGCTAAAAAGATGGCCTCAAGGTGGTGGCGAGAGATAGATGTCGCCGCGGAAACGCTTAATGTGGCGCTAAACAGCCGGATGGCGCTTTTTGTCAGGGACTTGGGGTCTGGAACGACGTTAAACCTGCATTTGCGGAGGGCTCAGAGGGGGGCGTTCTGTCATCCAGTGTACCTGTGTCTAGACGGGGTGATATCCGCGGACAGGCCCACTTTGGCTCTGATGGGTTTGGGCCTTCAGCTAAGTCTGTAAATTATAGCAGGGGAGGTACCCACATAAGTTCATTAGTCAAATCTACAGGGACAAAATATTTAACTGTCTGGATTATGGTTGAGGGGTAAATATGACAAAACCAAACAAAACCGTGTAATAAAAAAAATACATGTTATGACTTTTCTCCATATATAATCTACTTTCTTTAGCCTCAGAAGAGAAAAAAGTCACTTTTAGGGTCAAAATCAGACTGCTTTGTGTGTACATACATCTAATAGGCTATTATCACAACGGCAGGAATGTTATAGATGTTCACAGATTAAATGTCGACCATTTAAACTGCACAAATCTGTCTATGCTAATATCTACATCACAAAATCGATTTCTAATTTTAATTCTGGAATCAGTCCGAGTGAACAAGTTATTTATGTTTTATTCATGACCATAAAGGAGTAGTTTTCAAATGCTAGTCTCAAATGCTAGCCTTAAATTTTTGTCTTTCTTACCTTGATAGTTGTGGACAGATTATGTTCTTTGTCGACCTTGTTGGATGAAGATCTGGTGTTGGGGCAGATTTATGAAGCTGGTCAAAAATATGCAACACTTTTCCACAGATATTTTCCCATAGAAAAGTTTTGACTGGAAGTTGCGCGACTCAACATCGCGGCACTTCCTGCTGTTGTGATATTATTAATGTTTTATGATCTGTGAACCAGGAAGTAACTCTAGGGCGCTGTTAGAATGCTAGTTGTTGTCGCAAAACTCCGCTGTGTTGTCTGAAATCTGGGAAAATGCTTAAAAATTCATCAGGGTGAATAATTAAGACGCTAACAATAAGTATGGAAATAGTTTTTCACATTTTTAAGACCTTAAAAAAATACTTTTCAGTACTTTGTGGCATGTCACTTTATTTTACTTCTCAGTCCAATTTGACCTTCCATTTAGACACGGGGAGAACATACAAACCTTAAAAGTATCACATGTCCCACATGGTTTGGGAATTGACCCAAAGACCCTTTTATCGCAGGGCAAAAGTAATAGTAACAATGAAGTTTGCCAAAACCTATGGAAATATGAACACCATGATGAGATTACCACAAAAGAGACATTTTATACCTCAACCCATAAAATGAACTGACAATTTTACAGTAAAGTGACGCAATACGCAAGTGGAAAACATCCCATATTTTTACATTTATAGAGGACATATTGCAAAGTCATATTTTTATTACTGCACTACTTTTCGTCTGTTATTTTGTTGGTCATTAGCGTGGAAGTTTGTATTGCGGCGTATAGCGAGTCATACCAGGACAGGCGTAGCTGGCACTGCCCCCAATAGACAAACTGACCCAGCTATAATAGATTATGAATCACAGTGACCTCTGGCAAATAATGTTTATGAAATCCTTTATGTCATGGGAGACTAGGCCCAAGTATTCAAGAGCAGAGAGGCTTAGCAATAGCAACAAAACAAACTTGTCGCTAGTGATATAAATACTGCATCTCCAAGCGCAGACGTTGTATTCACCCAAATATACAAGAGGCAGTTACACGGATTATGAACCTCACTGTTTTAGTATGTTAAATACTGGTTTGTTTTAAAATGTTTCAAAGTGTATTTTGTCAAGAAAGCTAGTTAATGTTCCCACAGTGTAGAGGTTTAACTGGTTCTGTTTTCTCTAAATTCCTGTATTTTTTCACTAGGTCTGTATCAAGGGTGTAACGATACCCAAGTCTCATGGTACGATATTTATTGAGATATCATAGGAAAGCTCATGATATGGTGGGGAGGCTCACGATATTACGATATTCTACTTAATAACAAGACTGACATAATAAAATCCCTCTTTTTTTTTTTAGCTATTTCTGCATTACAACTATTAATTTAAGCAAAGAGACTTGTGATTTGATATATCGTGATGGTCCACGAGACCTTTAACGATACGATATTGTTACACCCCTAGTCCATATCCATACAAAAATAACATTTGTTCAACTATCACTACAGTGCAAAAACTAAAATCTTAAGTCATTACTTGAATTAAGAAAATTTTATCATGATGTGAGTAGATTTCTCTTGACAAGTAAAATGATCCACCAATGCAATGAGACTTTTTGTACTTAAAATATGAAAATTCATCTTGCGAACTCTTTGCACTTAAAATAACAAACAGAATCAAATGCTGCTTAAATTAAGAAAAACACACTTGCTCCATTAGTATAATTTTACTTGTTAAGTTGAATCTACTCAAATAAAGTAAAATATTCATAATTTAAGTGATTTTAACTTATCTCGATATTGTTTTTTGCAGTATTTCTGTCTCTCTCTGTGCAGTAGGGCTACAAATTTTCAGAATCTGGACTATTTGACTAGAAAATATCTCGACTTGAATTGTCCATCTGGTGCACTGCAAATCATATCTGCAAATCTTCCACTTCGAGCTTGGCCTCCCACCTTTTTCAACACTTATAGCACTCATAGCTTGTCCCAACCTCTGTTTTTTGGCATGAAAAATGAAAAATGGAAAAACATACGCATTCATGACATCACCACATTAAATTTAATCCAAAAAGTGTAGAATTTGTTTATGATAGACTTTTGTTTAAATTGTATTGGAGGAGGATTTATTCTGGAATAGAAATGATGAGAGACTGTTACTTCTCAAACGTGGACGTCTTTAAAAGCAATTACCAGCAGATTTAAACCAGGTCTAGAACTGGACTATTTCAGGACTAAACCAGGTCTGAAATAGTAATACCTTATGACTACAGTAGTTATCAGCAAGGAGTAACCCAAAGTAGAGCAAAAATGTGGATAAAATTGCCTCCAAATAGTAGGGATGTAACAATAACTGAAATATTGTGATATTGTATCGCCAAAAGTCTCAACAAATTACTTTATCCATGGTTCTTTGCCATTTCAGTGTGGATAAATATCGATGTATATGTTGAAAATATCGTATTGAGGTATTTTTATATCGTTACATCCCACTTTTGATATCCACCGGCCTATGGATTTCAATTTCCTATTGCTATTTACTTCTCATCTCTCCAATAACTCCGGTGTACTTTCTTTCTCCTAAGTTGGAATCCGAGCAAGACTCCGGGAGAGAGTTCATAACCGGTACAAGCACAACCGATATGGCCAGGGATTCCCAAAGCATCCGGTATCAGGGCTAATCACAAGTTAGCTAGCTAGCATGTCAGCAGACACAGATGTGATGAAAGATTACATTACCCAAATTACATTAGATAATAATGGATTGTAATGGAGGCATAAGGAATCCTCTTTGTCTTGGCGGCGAGAGATTTGAGAAGTCTGGAAGCGAAAGACCAGACGAAGTTTTGTTGTCCGAAAGCACTTTGCAATCAGCAGAGTATTTTTGTAATGTACTTGGGAGTGGGAGATGATTTCAAATAGGCCTAGATGGACTATACGTGTCATCCAAGGTGAGGGCTTTGGCTGCGAATGTTGGAATCAACTGGGGATCAAATATTCAACGTAATTCTGGGTGTTTTTTAACCATTTTGAACTGTTTTGGGACTGATTTGAAGATTTTTTGTCCTTTTTGGAGTGTTTGTCAATATTTCTTATGTAAAGATGCACTACGTAGCATTTCTAGTGGAGGGTCCGCAACCTTGTGTCTCCATGGAAATGTTATTGCTTTGTCTAGAATGTTCCACAGTATACTTTAAACCTATATATTACGAGGGAGACAAGTACGTAACAGCACTACGCAATATTACAATTCAGATCTGAGAGAATTATTGAATTTTTGAGCAATAGAAACACCTGCAATGGAGAAATGCTTTATGTTTAAAGTCATACTACGGAACATTCCAGGCAAAACAATAACATCTCCACCAGAACAGTGGCGCAGTGCACCTTTAAAAAGCAGTTTTCCAACTCCAAATCTTATCTGCAACAAGTGAATACATCTAAAGAAACCAGGACGACGACATTTATGAGAAAACAGTCAACGCAAAAATATCGCAACTGAAACAAAATGACTATTTGAGTTGGCGCCATGACGTATCACAAAGGTTACAAATATTACGATAACAAAATGTTCTTTTTTTAATAGTAGAATCTTGTTGTACTTGTATGAGATTCTAGTATTAGTTTACATTTCAGTCGCTCTCACATGTTAATGCTCTGAACAGAATCATAGTTTCTAAACATATACAGTATATCGCAATTCTAATCACAATCGCAATAATCGCAGGCCTAATGAGAAATATCGAGATTCGGGCAATAACTGACGTTGAATTCCTCTTCTGCAAACAAAGAGATGTTCACGTGGTCGGCCTTGTGGATTGATCGCTGGGGCCCTAAAGCTATTATCCTGGTCTAATTAGGTTTAACATAAGTCAGTGTCATGGCCCTGTGCACGGCTGCCTCGTCCCCAATCCAACGCCTTTTCCATGGCCTCCCTTTCTTAAAAATAGTAACTGATACAGGACAGTGGGTGCAATTGTGGGCCAAGTTCAAGAAAAGTTGTACAGGAAGTTGCTCTTTTGGGGTGGGATGTTATGGCTCTTACTTATTGACAGAGATTTTTAAAGGATACTTGAAATTAATATTACAAATACCAGCATATTTGTGGTAGTTTTTTAGTGGAATAACTATCTAATGTCGTTTTAAAGATCTTATATTACTCAAGATTTACTCTTGTGAGCACATAGCCATGTTATGTTGGGTTTTGTTTCATTCACACGTGTTTGAGTAACTCTTTAATATTAGTCTGTCCACATCTTTAAAGCTCAAAATGCTCTGTTCCACCTTGTGATGTCATGAAGCGATAATTTTCAAGTTAACAGCGTCAAGTTAACACCATTAGTTCATTAGATATTGGCAATTCCACATCTTAAATGATCCAATTGATTCTAGTGAAGGCGCGCGGGGTTTAGAAACACACTGGCGCACTTCCTGTATTACCGCATGACATCACAAGGTGGCAAATTCATATTCTCTTAATAACTAAAGTCCTATTGCCATCATTCTTACCATTCTTTGGACTAAGCCTTCAATACTCTTTCTCAAATCTCCCTCACGATAAATAAACCAACAGGGCAGTCATGTTTACCTTCCAAATATTCCAACCATCGCATTTCATATTTGTTTTAAAACCGTCTCAATTTTCCCAAGTAATGCTATTATAGGCTTAAACCGGCTCAACTTTCTTTCACTTTTCCCAGTATTCTTTTCTAGCGGGACGAGCTCTCTCTTAGCCCAAGGTGTAGAAGGTGAACCTGGCAGCTCGGTGACCTATTAAGAGGACCTTTAAGGCGTACCCATTCATCGCACTGTCACACCGATCTATATTTATAACAGAATAGTATATTTAATTTGTTTTATGTGGCTTGAATCGGGGTTGGCGTGCTTTTAATACAGCTGTGAATTACCTGCGCTGACATCGTATTCATTTTCACCATGATTAGCTGCGCTGGTGTGCATGGCTAGCTCAGTGGGTGGTTGTGGCCCGCTGCACACACTCCATGGGCTCATTATGCCGGAGAATGACACCCCTACCCCCGCAGAATTATGGGATAGAAACATCAGTGCTAGCGAAAAGTTGTACATAGTGGGTACCTGTGACCTTATGTAAAAACGTAACAAATGTCAGATCGTGGGTGTCAGAGCGGCGTAGGGGGTTGAGCGTTTGCCCGCGAACCACAGGGTAAACAGTTCTAATCACACGTAAGCTCAGGCTGTTATTTATCTGTGTCAGTCCCATCACAACATAGTCATCGGTGGTAGAGTGGGCTGAGTGATGACCACCGATCATATGGTAGCTGGTTCAGATCTCACATAGCAAATATTGTCCTTGTATCCCTAGGCAGGACCCTATTTACCCAGGACAGTCCCAGTTTTGAGCTCTGTGTCTCCTGTCCCAGCTGAATTATCCAAAACCAGTGATTTGTCCCAGTTTTATACAAGAAATGTCCCAGATGTCCCTATTTTTGATCAATCTGATACCCGTCAACAGTAAAGATAATAATACATTGTCATTTGTTGAGGTAAAGTACAGAAAAGCTGCTTAAAAATCACCAAAACACAAAGAAAATATGGCTATACTTACCTTAAGTTAGTCATGGATGGACCTAGTGTATAACAGTTTTCCTTAACTATGCACTCATTTCACCACAAACCGTCACCCTAACATTACCTAAAAAAAACCAAAAAAAACCCATCTTCATTACAGTAGGCGACAGTTTGTCCTCTAATCCAAAGGTTAACGTTTCGAATCCCTCCCTCGAGATAAACATCAATTGGTGAGTGGTCAAATCCACTGACCCACAGATCGCTGGTGTGATTCCAGCTCCCACAGATGAATCCTGTTAATGTGTCCTTGGGCAAGACACTTAACCTACCTCACCCCCAGTGTCTGCGTACACTGGTGTGTGAATGGGTGAGTGGTTCCACTTTGAGTGCCTTGAATGTGGAAAATCGCTATATAAAAATGTGACCATTTACCATTATTAAGTATTTCTTGTACCGTAAAGACTCAAACTTTACATTATGTGTGCTCTGTTCTAAGGTATGGAGACAAGATAGAGGTCAGGTCTGTGGAAAGGTGACCTTGGCCTAGACACAGTAAGAATGCACGTTTTTTTAAGGACATTTTAGCAATAAAGCAGGTGGCAGATCCCACACCATAAAATTCACATATTACCTTTTTAAATCAACATCTTTGAAACATTTCCTTGTTTATCAAGTATTCCTTTTACTCCTCTGGGTACATTTATGAAACATCCGCTGCTCTCTTATTACTTTGTCTTTCAAGGCCAAACCACAAAACCCAACTTCAGCCTCCATATAAGGACGAATAGTTTAGTAAAAAAAAAGAAGGTGCAAAACGGACTCCCCCTTCTCTTTCTATGGTATTGGTAAACGCTAGCTGTAAGAGAGCGAAAGCATATACTCCTTTAGCCTGTGTGTTCTGAAGCACCACTCCAGGCATACGAGGGCCCTTTTTCCTCCTCTCACTCCTTCTCTTCTCACCCCTCCCTCGCTCTTTTGATTGATATGTGAAATCCGTCTCTCTAAAGGCAGTGGCTGTGTGCATCTGAAAGGTGCTCATTGTTGGCCCGGCACCACTTTGTCCATGAAACAATCCAGTTCCCAAGGAAAGCCCCGGACGCGTTAAAAAAGATACAGCCCCTCATTGTAGCCACCCCGAGGAAACTTTAATTTTGCCTGTGAGGTCATTTTAATCCTGATGAATTTTTATAGTAGCCGTTGTAGTTCAATGGCTCCTAATGCGCTAAAAGACGGAGGGGACAAAATACATTGCAAAGAATAGGCCCCGAATGGAAAACCCACCACCCACGAGCTTGCCGGACCAAATTTAAGTGCAGAATCAGACGCACAATGTCTTCAATGGAACGCTGGCTTTCGTTTACAAGGTTTCAAAACGCCTTCGCTTACATAGCTTAACGTAGCGCTCTCGACGTGTAATCTTTATAGACCACATATGATGCAAGAAAAACCACCCAAGATCTGCCCTCTGAACCTGGCAACGCATCTCCCATGACACCGCTAATGACACGATCGAGCTCTCCTAATTGACGTTATGGATTCCTGTGCTCCTTACGATAATAGATTGCTAACCTCTTAAACTCTTTTCCTTTGTGTAAGCTAATGGGAAGCAATCGGAGCGTCGCGGTGTCTTTTCATGTGCTTGTTTTGTAGTTGCGGCGCCCTCTGGCCTCTCTGAGTTTTCGACCGGATACGAGCCTATTAGGAAAGCGTTGGTGAAGTAAACAGAGAACATGGTGATATTCCAAAAAAGCAGTGGGAAAAAAATCCCAAATGAAAGGGAATGAGTTGTCAGTCGGAATACTGGGCTCTCACAGGGGGCTGCCTCGTCACCATTGTGTCAGAATGGAGACGGAATCTTGTTTGAGGAACGGCAGGGCAAGACCAAACAGCATGCTTCATAATGGTTATTTATGTAGCATGTAGCTGATGCCCAGCGGGGTGCAAAATCATGGTATTTACTGAGTAGTTCTTATTTTTCCCCCCGCCGTCCCGTCTTTTCGGATAAATATTACTTCTATAGATTCTGAAAATACATCTTGTCAGTGTTTTGATCATTCCCAAAAATAATGAGAGTGGGTGTTTGGCCGGCGAAGAATCGAGGTGCGTTCCACAACAAGTTTAGCTGTGGCAATGGCAGTCAAAAATAAAAAGCTGTAAAAATGATCCGAAACAACTATGTAACCTTCAAATAAACAGTTAAAAACATGCACTTTTTTGCTCCGTTCGTCCTCTCTCTCTCGCCTCCCCTCCTCCCATTTTTCCCTCTGTTCGGAGATGCAGGGATCCAAGTGCGCGATGGTGCATTACTAAGGACACCTGCTCTGTGGATGTGGCCAGGCACATAGACTGTGGGCTTGTGTGAGCGGCGTGCACGTGCGCATTTATTCATTCATCAATTTTTAGGCTGAGTCTGGGACCAAACCTATCAAAAATGTTCGGAAGTGAATCTGTCCATTTCTGCCTCGAATTCTGCATAATGGGCTTTTAATTTACTGCCCCGCTTCTCGCCCAAACGGTGCCCTTCTCAAGGTTTGGCAGTGCAACCAAGAAGGAGTTCTATTATGTTACTTAAAACTGATGATACTTTAAAAATATATGTGTGTTTTGCCTGTAACTGGGATACGTCTGTACTTATGAGTTTAATGTTTCAAATGTAAAACTGGACAGCAGGCACATGACCAAATGCAAAATCAGGAAACTTAAATCCTAAGTTCAACAATGAACTGCTTTATCTGCGAGACATTCAAATAACTGACAGTCCAGCTGGACAAAGACCTTTACAGTGCATGCGTCATGAACTTATAAAGGTCTCATTATATTCCGACTCTGGCAATCATTTGAAATGCTCTGGTCGCATGTTGTTGCTCTGTAAAGGAAAAGTTTGGATGTGGGTCTGGTCTAATACCTGCTGATGTATTCAGCAGCTTAAACGCAGTGCAAAAGTCCACTTGCTTCATTTGTAAAGAAATCCTGCCTCTGTTTGATTTGCATTAACTTTTCAAAGACATCGTCAACAAAAAGCTGGGATTGAAAGCCCTGGAAAGCACATTGTGTTCTGTTACATTATATTTGTTATATTTTGCCCAGTAAGGGTAAAAAGAGAGCCCCCAAAAGAGGCTAAATGGAATCTAAAAGCAATACTTTGCTGTTTTATTAGTGTCCTTTGAATACTGTGACCGCCCCCTCCCCTTGTGCTGTGTGCTCCCACTGCACCCCGACCATCATACAAAAAAATTCTTATTCACTTAGTATGTAGGTCACATTACAGTGGTGTGGAGCTATTGGACATGGGCTTAGATAACTGTTTGTGGAGTATTAAATGCTTTCGCTGCCTCAGCAGCCTCTGCGCTGGTATTTCTCACACAGCTGTGCTACTGAAAGGAGGCAGCGGCGCTGTCACATACACAGCCATTCAAACCCTGATGCTTTGTGCTCAGTTAAAAAAGTCTTGTTTGCATAAAACATTCACTTTTCTTCTGGAAGTGCCTATGTGAAGTTGAAAACCTGATATGAAAGTGGTTTCAGCAGCAGCAGTAAATGAAGGTAGCTTTGGTGAATAGGAGCAAACCCATTGACCTGAGGTGCCAAGTGGAGCAGATGAATCTTTGCTTTTCTTTGCTCTTATCCCTGTTTGCTTTGGGTGACCTTGCTCTTCGGCCGGGTGCTCAGTGTTCACATAGCACTGTCCTAATGGTTTAGGTAGAGCAGGAGTTTGCACCAAAACAGCCTGTTCAGCCTGGCCTCCTCACAGAGCTCTCACCTCCCATTAGACCCTCACTCAGGGGGAGCAGCCCCTGGAATCTGCACCTGCTTTTATAGCAGCAGGATCCAGGGCTGGACTCAAGTGTTCACTTTAAACTGAAAGGCGGCAGACGAGAGGGGCTCGTCACTGCTGTGCATCTTTGCCCTCTGTTGTCTTTGCACAGAAAGAAGGATGCTGGAAGTGTGTGTGTGCGTTTGTGAGCTATCCTCCCTTCCCTCTGTCCTTTGTATGAAATGAGCCCAGATGGTGATTGATTTTTCAAGTGCTGACATCCCTGCTTGAGAAGCACCCCTCCTCTTTACACACACGCACACACACACACGCACACACACACACCGCACACACACATACCCGGCTTTGTGCAGAACAAGTGAGGCACACTAACATTGCACTGCCATCATCGTCTTTGTGACTGCCAGAAAGCACCATTGATTGTCACGACGATGCATGCAAACAAACATCTCCTGACACAGACGAGGGTCATACCTGTATTCACACGTGCAGCGCTGTAACCCAGGGAGATGAGGCCACGCACAGCCAAAACACCACTCAGACACTTTAAAATCAACACGGAATTATCGCAGAATAAAGCCAACCATTTGATGCTGGCAACTGCTCAATTGTAACACTAGTCATTTTCTCAATTTTCAATCTTTGTAAAGTGAACACATTTTGGATTACTTTTTGGACAAAGAGAACAATTTAGCAACTTGGGCTTGGAGATTAATTTGAAGATTAATATGAACATTTTGTCCTTTCTTCTGATATACTTATAATCCAAGTTATCATTCAAAAAGTGTCCATCATCTGAATCAATAATGAAATCAAACTTTTGAAACAATAGCCATGTCCAAACTCATTCTGTACTTTGTAGACAGCAATTTGTAGTGTTGCAATATGCAGTAATTCCACTGAATGTCAGAATTGTAATGTGCTCACAATTACATATGGACATTTAGTCAGTTTTATTTAGCAACAAACACAGTTTTAATCTGCACCATTTATGTAAGTAAAATTACATTTGCAACTCAAGAAAATCATTTTATTCTTTTTTAAAATATAAATTGGGCACGTGTTTCTCTTTCTTTTTCCTTTATTTATTTATTTTTATTTTTGGTTAAACACTTAAAATTGCAAAATGTAGTAAAATCATGCAGAAAAGTTCACTATACCTTATTTTTATTGTCTAAAAACATGAAAACTCAATTTATGTCTTATTTTTTATTTTTTCTCAACTCTAATAACAACTACCATGCTAACACTAATTTCTTCATTACAAAAAAACAAAAAACAAAACAAAAACAAAACTACAGTTCCTTCAAAACTATTGATAAAAACATCTTTTCAGCAACAGAATTCAATAAATTAGCCCAGATTTGGTGAGGATTGTTAACCTAGAACCACTGGAAATGACCACCTCCACGAAAATCTCTGCCAAAACCAAAAAATTACACAGCGCACCCTTAAAACTTTTAAATGTATTTAAGTTCAAGTGTGCACTGTGTAACGTTTAGGTTCGACATCCATCACCCGCTTGTTTCCACAGATATATTTTTTATATCTCCAAAACACCTAGAAAAACAGCCTTTCTGACTATGCGTGGGTTTTTACCACATTGAAATAAAAAATATAACACAAAAACATGACACATAGCCTAGAATGTAAATCTCTATTATAAATCCCCATAGTGACATTGGTTGCAGTATTCGTGATAGCAGTAATGATACCGAGCTGTATACGCCACTGCAGCCCCATTGAGCTAAAGTGGCTGCTCGGCTAAATGATGTCACTGGCTAACTAGGCGTTCTCAGGCCATTGCTTCTGTTTGCGTGACTAAATACATACAATTAAGGCCTCGGCACTTCTCAATCTCTGTGAACTCATTGTTATCCCCGGGTTCAAGTGCACTGATAATGGGGGCCGGAGGAAAACAGGCGTAGCAAGCCAGAGACACAGAGGGCTGGTGGGTAAAATAGACATCTCATTATTAGTGGCATTCTCTTTGGCCCCGGCAGCGCCACGGAAGGCTTGCTCACTCATCTGTTTCTATTGCTTCGTCCTCTCTCGCTCCTACCCTATAACCGCCCTTGCCTTTTCTTCGTTTTTTGGTGTGTTCTACCTTTTATGTAAGCGGGTTTAGTTAACGGCGAAATCGGCGATTAATCTTGCTTGGAGTGGCGTGGATGTATTCTGTTAAAAGTCTTATGTTACGCTAAACGGATTCTTGGGAGGTTCAAGTTATAATGTTATCTCATCAAAAACATGCCCAGAGTCTTTATTCTTAGTCTGTCTACATCTCAAAAGCTCAAAATTCTCTGTTCTACCTTTTGATGTCAGGCAGTGGTAGTTTTCGAGCTACCTTTTACCTTTAGTTGAGTAGAAATTGGCTGAAATGATCCAACTGATTCTTGTGAAGGTGCGTGGAGTTATGGAGAAACAAAGTGAAGGGAGGTATTATCACATGGCATCACAAGCTGGAACAGAGTTTTTTCTGTTTGGGAGAAGAACACAGCCGAAATAAGCAAGATGTGTGTGTTAAATGTGTGTGAATGAAACAAAACACAACTCCAGGAATGTTTTTGAGGAGGAAACAACATTGTAACACCAAAAAAGTATACAATTATGGTATATAAGTTAAGTTGAGTTAAGTTAAGTTTTTCTTTCTGATTTCTAGCCACAGTATTACATTTATCTATCTCCATGAAAGCAAGTTACAGACCAAGTTACAGATGAATTTGTGTCAAACTCGTCCTATGAAAAACTAAAAAGCCGTTTTGAAGCAACTATATACAAGAACAGTAACAGTAGAAGTAGAATTCCATGTAGTTTAAAGCAGAAAAATAAAATAACACTCAAATCAAGCTACATATCCTGCCTGAAAGTCATTGTAACTAATGTTGCTAGTGAATGAATGCCATGTTTTGCTATGAGAGGACGCATTGTTTAGCCCCGGTACAGTGCCCCCCTTTGACCAGCTATGACGCACACCTATTACCATTGTAACCAGTGGCCCTGAATGAGCTGCTCTCTTGTCTTTCCAAGCCCCCCTCCCATCCCCGTTCCTCTGTTCTGCTTAATGCCACCTCGAAAAGCATCATTACACACTTAGGCTGCTGTGAAAATGCTAGGACAGTGGAGCAAGTCAAACCAAGTGGGACTGTTCGAAATGGAGAGGTACAACGGACATTTTTTTCACCGCATCGCCTCAAGTTCTTTGGGTGTAAATGATGTAATCTGTAGCTAAAAATCAGACGGCATTGTTGAAGATGAGAGATGTCCCATATCTGCCCGTTATAAGTTCTCCATAAAAGCAAATGTAGTTTTATGATGCAAAGTCTGGCTTATTGGATCCCATTCACAGCTCAAGGTCACATTTTATATGACCAGCTGCTTGCGCCCTAAAACGTATTATTCCTCCATGAGAAATGAAATGTGCATGCTTTTTATTGGAATTCCAAATTGTACAGATAGCTTTGTTGGATTAAGGAAAAAAAAAATCATTGACGATTCCAAAAAACATATTAAATTATAAGTTTTAGAAAATGTCTTTGAAATATCTTGTTGCCGATTTAGAAGTTTGCAAGTTAGGTCACGTTTCCGGCCTTGACAAATAGACAGGATGTGAAACTTTGTGGTTGTTTCCCCTTTTACATCACATTATATTGTGAACTTAAAGCCACATTGTGTAACATTTCAGCCAATCAATACACTAAAATGAAAGTTTTCCATGTTTGGAGGGATATTACATTGACTTTTTCAACCTCAACCGTCACTCTTAACATAAATTAACCAATATCTTAAGCGTATTGTGTAACTTTTCTGGTGGAGGCTCCGTCAAATGCTTTTCTTCAAGGAGATATTACTTTGTCCCAAACCCGACCAAGTTACAGGTCAGATCTGTGGAGAGGAAACCCCGCTCACAGTTAGAACGCCTCTATTTCTTGGTATTTTTGAGCTATAAAACCACCTGTAATTTAATAAACATAAGGAAGGGCTGTTTAATGTCATACTGTGGACCATTTCAGGCAGAGCAATGAGTATGAGTATCCATAGAAACAACCAAAAAGTTACACAGTGCGCTTTTAAACAGAAAAACAAAACAAAAAACAAGCACCGTGGCTTTAACGGAGACCCGATTTTTGCCCCCATAAACGAAAGCAGGTCCCCATGAGTGTGCGTACAGATTTTAGTATCCACAATGTGATAAATACCCGCCCACACAAACTCCCCCACCCCCCTTCCCTTCACACACACACACACACGCACGCACGGAGCAGATCGGGTGTAATCGTCTAAAGCGAGACTTCCCTGATGGCCCCGACACTTGACAGTGATGCCCTCAGAGTCTGGGAGAGCGAGGGTAACCGGAGAACGATTGCTTCTGTCTGTCTTGAGTAACCGAACCCCCTCGCCGTGCTGCCTGCCAACATACACACACGGACGTACACACACATTAACACATACACGCACACATACACACACTGCCACTGTACGAGGGCAGTAGACAGGATCACATTCTCCCTAACACTTTACGGGCGCATCCTGATTTACAGCTAGATACCATAGAGTTAAAAGGTGGCGGAAGTTCACGTCTGACATGGTCTGTTGAGAATTATGACGGGGCCGAGTTTGCTTTTGAGTGACGTTTTCGAGATTTTAAAATGGCTCATATTACGCTGTTTTCCGATCTATCACAAATGTACCTGGAGTTGTGTTTTGTTTCATTCGCACATGTTTAACACACAAACCTTGCATATTGAGTTATTCTCTCAAACTGAAAACAATCTGGTACACCTTGTCATGTCATGTGGTGATACAGGAAGTGCACCACTGTGTTTTTAAACTCCATGCACTGTCACCATAGAACTATAATAAACTCTGGAAGATAAATCCAAGATGGCGCCGTATTGTTTTCAGTGGCCTGTACTCATAGGCACATGGGCCCAAAAAAAAGTTAACTTTCTTAAGTTTATATTGTGAAATCCCTACAAAATCTGACTTTTGTGAAAGTTGTCTCTGCCCTGTCACGAGGAGCTGCACTACCTGGAGCGGCCACTAGTCGTCTCGAACCAGGACAAAGAGGGAGGGGCTTATCCAGTTTTTATTATAGATCTATGACTGTCACTAAAATCATTTGGATAATTTCAGCCCTGGTATTTCCAATCTTTACTGAACAAAAGATAAAAGGTAGTGGTTCATGACGTCACAAGGTGGAGCAGAGCTTTTTGAGCTTTGGAGATGTAGACAGACTAATATCTGGAATTTGGTGGTTAGTTCAATCCCTGCGTAGTAATGTTGCATCCTTGAGCACGACACGTCACCATGCACCTTGCTTCTTGAGCAAGATTAGTGGATTTAATGAAGCGTAGGATGACTTTCACATTTTGTCCATCTGCCCAGGGACATATGCGTATTATCTAATCACACACAATTCGTGAGTAGCAACGCTTGTTCGCTTCTGTGTCTCCCAGAAAACTACTCTGAGACGTATAGTTTCTTCTCAAAGAAATGTAAATGACAACCTCTGGTCTGGACCATAAACTGTGTAAACAAGAAGAACTAAGAGAGTGTGATCACTCATAGCGACTCCGGTCAAATGAAGCTCACGAGGGTAGCCATTATTGGAGAAAATTTAGAGCTGAGTTCCATATTAGGAATAGGAATTTATTTACAGGCAAATAACACCAGGATCATGTAGAGCGGGTTAATACGAACATTTTAAGACCAAAATGAGGAGGCTCACTGCAGCAGTTGTAAAGTTGTAGAAAGTGACAACAGTTTTTCAACATAAAGTCAATTGGAGCGGAAGTCGATGGAGCCGGAAACACCCCCCCATGCTCTCTCCCTGTTCGGGACGTGGTTGCTAGCGTGTTAGCTGTGTCCATGTATATATAGAGTCTATGGTCTGGAGACAGTAGAGGAGCTGGTGGTGTAGTGGAAGGTATCCGTAGTCTAGAGGTAAATGGATCTTATTTAGCGGCGCGTCAACACGTGTAAGGGGGCCTACGGCTCATTACACCGAGCCCGATCCCCTCCGCCTGCCCTCTGATGGATGGTGAGGGGTGCTGGGGGAGGAAGAGGAAGAGAAGGAGAGGGGAGGGGAGGGGTTGGGCTGGACAATCGACCCAGCCCTTCTTAACGTCCCCCTCCATGCCCTTTCGCTGCTCACTCCCCTCTTTTCCCTCTTACTCTCTCTCTGTTTGCTTTTAAAAGTAAATTTCATATTATAAAAGACCAAGCGGAGTTTACTCAGCTAATATATTCAGCCGTTTTTTCCCTCTATTTTAAGAATATTATTAACAGCGTATGAACAGAAGAACATTACCTATACTATCTTTATGAAAAGGCCACGAGACAATCAGTCACGCTACATTTATTAAAGGCATTTCTTTACCTTATTTGAACTATGCATTTGGATTGTCGAGACTTGAGTTATCTCGTAAGGTCATCGATTTGTTCATTTGGAACTTGTTTTTCCAAATTTGTGAACAAATTCTATACTCTTTACAACTGTAATGGGATAATCTATAGTTCTTAAAGTGGGACTAAACAACTAACTTCACAACTACATTTCAGATAGAGCTGCTAAACTGGAAAATACCTGGAGGACTGAAGAAAAGAACGACGGAGGAAGAGGGTTGTAGTCATTGCAGTCAGGTATTTGTAATCTGAAACTTCTGGTTTTAATTTTGGAGTCTTGATGTCACCAAGTACAGTTGAGTTTCTCATAGTGTTTGACCAGAAACATGCAAATTTACCTAGTTTGTGAACAGGAACAGTAGACAGTGCTATACAGCTACACAGTATACGATGGCGGTAAAAAACCCTCATTTGTTGAGTGGTCAGATCCACTCACCCACAGTTTGTGATTCCAGCTCCCACAGATGAATGCTGTCGTTGTGTCCTTGGGGGCAAGACACTTAACCCACTTCACCCCCAGTGTCTGCGTACACTGGTGTATGAGGGCGTGTGTGAATGGATGTGTGGTTTCTTGATGTGCCTTGAAGGTGGAAAAGCTATATAAAAATGTGACCATTTACCATACAGAGTTAAGTAGCAAAAAAGTAGATTTTAGTTTTATGTTTTAAGCTGGGTTCACGATAAGGAGTACCTAGCTGGAGGACTAGGTTAATGGAGGAAGCCCAACGAGATCAGGGCAAAAACAAGCCAAAGTTCTCACAAAATGGTGACGTGTTATGAATCATACTTTGGACCTTCTTGATGTGAGGAAGGAGTGCTAACCGCTTCACCACCACAATGTTCTCCACAGTCTGTTCTCCTGTACTTAACTCAACCTCTACTTCCTTTAGTTTTTCAAACATTTCTGCTAACACAATGCAAAACAAACATCTGTCAACCTATTTCCGCTTGTACAAAGGCATTCCAAATAAGTTGTGATCAAAGTAGGACGGCGACAATCCATGCATCCGTCATGTAATACGAGCCAAATTGTGATTTTTACGTGTTTTTTCTTCTTTTTTCTGGCAAGCAGTTCAAACAAGGAAACCAATTCATAATATCACAGCCTTCTTTGCTTCGTTGGTGGTACCTCCCAACTGTTGCGTCGAAAACCTCAATGAACTTTTAAACCCCTACATTAGCTCCCTGACTCTTAATTGTTACCAGCAAGCCAACCTGCGCTGTAAACGTCTCAAGAAACCGCAAGTACACACACACATAGCACTTACGTAGGGCCCTTAAAAGCACTGAGTCAAGCTTTCTCCTCGGAGCAGCATTCCTCTCGTACAGGAGGCAGGCCCCTAGAAGTGAGGCGCTTAATTGGCTTCAGATTGCTCTTTAACCTCAGGGTTGCACCACACAAGCACGTGCGTGACATGAGCGTGCACGTATAAGGCGCATACACACAAACACACACACACAGACAGAGCAGTGCTTGGCTAGCGCAGCCTGTTAAAGTCTTAAAGGAATGGAGTGGTGGTTTTACAACTCACTAGGGAGGTCAGAAGGTCAACAGATTTGTAACAGACGATCTCTAAGGAAGTGTCAGTCAAGGACACACACACATATGCGCTCACACACACACGAGGCCTTATCTAATGCCGAGTCCGAGCAAATAACCCAAAGGCGACAGGTTAAAAACGGTGAAACTAGAAGAGTTTATGTACCGGATAATGGATGCGACTAAGTTAGTGAGACCAGATTTTCAACATGTTTTCAATCCAATCCACTTTATTTTTATAGCACATTTCATAAACAGTTTCCAAAGTGCTGCACAAATACAGAGTAAGAACAACAATAAAATAAAATAAAATAAACGCTCAGATTTGATCATACTAGTCTTAAAACAATTAAAAAAAACTGTAAAATAAAATAAAAGTGCTCAGATTACATCATACTAGTCCGAAGACAATAAAGCTAAAAATAAGATAAGAGCAAAACCATAGAATAGCAATAACTAAATAAAAACAATAGAATAAGTACAAAAATAAATAAAAGACACAGAGGAGCACACAACTCACGTGGTGTTAAAAGCCAAAGAATAAAAGTGGGTCTTAAGACGAGACTTAAGAAGTGGTTTGGGTTGGTTGGTAATAATAAAATTGTGAAACGAGTGCGTAATGAAGGAAAATCGTTACGCACTCGGCACTAATGTGAATCAGTATAGTCACATTTTCTGTGTTTTGGTCAATTTTAAGCATGGTTTTCTACATTTTACCTAAACAAAGGACAATTTATGCCTCTCTTTACTGTTGGCAGGGATCAGATTGGTCCAAAATAGGGACATCTGGGACATTTCTTGTATAAAACTGGGACAAATCACTGGTTTTGTATAAATCTGCTGGGACAGGGGACACAGGGCTCAAAACTGGGACTGTCCTGGGTAAACAGGGACGTCTGGTCACCCAATATTAAGTGATTGTCAAAAACTCGAAGACATGAACACCTATGGAAAGCTATCCTCTCTTATATTCCCATTACAAAAACAAAAAAGAAATAATAAATGATAGAAAAAAAAATAAAAAATAATACAAAAAATAAACAAGCTAGGTTGCTAATTTGCCAAAATATTTTAATAATAATTTCATTTGGCTTAATCATAAAAATCTGTGTAGAATATTTGCTTTGAGTCAATTAAAAATTTAATTGAATCTAACTTTTACTTACAAACTAAATGCTTAAATACATTAGCTTCATTACTGTTATTTTTACTAAAGCTTCTTAAAAAAATAAAGGCCTTTCTTCCTCCCGACAAACACAATACCATATCTTAAATACTGTAGTTTCTTTTAGATTCTTCAAACATATACAAAGCCCTATTAGTTACACTTCAGGCATTATTTTTTTCCCAAACAAAAACCATCACTTCATGTTCATCCAGGCCTAGTCCGTGTTGCCAGTCACCTCTGTTCCTCTTGCCCAATCGGGACCACCCTCCCCCAGTCCCACTGCTGTGTCTTTAGCCCCGGGTCCAGGCAGGCCAGTCCCTCTCCAGCCTGGCCCTTTTAGTACCCCTGCCCAATGGGATCGGTGTGTGCCTGCGTGTCCCCTCGCCCTACTGGGACTCCACTGCGCTTTCCGTCTCTAAAACTATCCACATGCTCCACCAGAGATCAAACCTTGGCTGCGAGAGAAGACGGAATCACAGTTTATCAGCGCTTGGAGGATACTTGGACTGGCATTAGCGCGTTTTTTGCGTTTTTGACATGGCATTAAAGGCGTCTTAGCGTTGTAGCGGACATGCAAAGACTCCCGCCTGATTCGTCTTCATGTTTGTGTACGCGTTTGATGTGCATGTGGGTGTCTCTTCTTCGGAATCCTATTGTTTATCATACATCGCGAGTATGGTTTTCCGCATGACTCACCGGATTTCTTTTTTTTTTTCTTTTTCTTGTGTGTGAAAGAATTAAGATTTGTGTGTCTCGCGCCCAAATTAGCTATTACACTTTTATCCGAGCGCATGAAGGAACTTAGTGTTAATATGATTGTGTTCGATGGAGAAAAGAAAAGAATAATAGGCTGACGATCGTGGGAGAGATTGAGCGAGGGAAGTAGAAGAAAGGTTATTTGGAGCAGTGAGTAGATTAAGAATTGAAGATCCGAGGCCTAGCGTTGCTTATAGGGAATGTGCCAGTTTTTATGTACAATACATGTTGGTGTAGCTCCAATACTGCATATGTTTTAGTTGTGAACCGAAGCACTGCAAAAATGAAAATCAGAGTTAAGCAGAGTTGCGTGAATTAAGAAATTTTTTATCATGATTTGAGTAAATTTTGCTTGACAAGTAAAATGATCTACCAGTCGAACAAGACTTTTGTACTTGAGAATACATCTGGGTACAGTTACGAGAAGAAAAACAACTCTTTGCACTTAAAATAAGAAACAGAATGTAACGTCACTTAAATTAAGAAAAACACTCATACCATTGGTAGATAATTTTACTTCTGAAGTTGAATCTACTCAAATAAAGTCAAATGTTCATAATTTAAGTCATTTTAACTTACCTAGATATTGTTTGTGTGTGTGTGTGGAATGAGAGACTTAAGAAGTACTTTAAACCTAAAATCAGACCTGAAGGCCCTAAAAACAGATAGAGGCCTCGACTTTTTAAATTATTAAAAAATATTTCTAAGTAACAAAAACAAACTGACAAATATATCAAACAACTCTCAGAATTTCATTTAACTGTAGAATAAATATTTCACTTTTTTGACTGCAAAAATCAATGTCTAGGTAAGTTTAAATGACTTAAATTAAGAACATTTACTTGATTTGAGTAGCTTCAACTTGACAAGTAAAATTATCTACCAATGGAATAACTGTGTTTTATTCAAGCAACATTACATTTTGCTTCTTATTTTAGGTGCAAAGAGTTGTTTTTCTTATCTTAAGTGTAGTAAGATGTATTTTCATTTTAAGCACAAAAAGTCTTGTTCCATTGGTCGACAGTTTTACTTGTCAGGTGAAAATCCTGATAAAACTTCCTTAATTCAAGTCATCTGAATTTGGTTAGATCTTAGTTTTCCCCGTGTATAACAACAATCACGACAAAATGTGCTCGCAGTATAAACCAGCATTGAGCCAGACCTTTCCCTCCCAAAATACTATCTTTGTTATAATTTGATAAAGACAAAAAAGTAATTTCTACTTTTGAACACTGTGTTTCAAATGGGGCTATTACTCTTGAAGCATCTTGTACATTAAGCCACCCATCGCGACATCTGGCTTTATGAATTCTATGCCTCCAAAGAAGTTAAGAATAACTCAAAATCTTAAACAAAAGACCTCCACGGTGCAGCCTGCGTAATGCCTGCCAGTCCCTCCATTGTACAAGCTTATGAATGATTAAGCTACTGTAGCAACAAGGGCAGATCATATTACAGACGCCATTTTGTTAGTTCCTCTCGCAATCTTTCATATCTTCCCACCACCACCACAGCGGCAGACACATATTCCCAATTAAGCTGATGACAAGCAGGGTGTGTGTTGTGTGTGTATCTGTGTCGTGCGTGGGCGTGCGAGGTTGAGTCGGGGTGGCGTTGGTCGATCTTAATGCCGCAAATTGTTGTTAGAAGCAGGTCCCCCTCTTGCCACTGCCTTTTGGACGACGCGATTGGCTTTGTGCGCTCTTTCCTGGCAGCCCACACCACCTGACATCTGTTCCCTCCTAACCACTCAGAGTCATCTCCATCAGGGAACACACAGGCACACACACACATACATACACGTACACACAAACGCGCCAAAAAATCAACACATTTTCGGTCATGACGGACAATGGACGTCGCCGGTTTCAGAAGGAGACGTATATCTGTGTACCGAAAAAGGAATTTTCGACAAATAATTACACGCTTCCATCCATGCATTTTCATGTGTGTTTAAATTATAAAAGGGAAAACTGGCAAGGGTTGAAAGGCAAAAACTGATTTGCTTATGCATTCAGGGTTGATTGTGGCGCTGTTGCGAATCTTATTGCATTGCTAATTTATATTATTGGCGGAGCGGTGGTTGGCATGGCACAGAGGCCCGGGCGTATATCTCAGACATGTGGAATCTGAAGGCACGGTGGCATGAAGAGGAGACGGATAAAGAATTTCAGACGGATTTGAGTCTCTTAAGCAAATAATAAAACTGGAAGGAGCTCTGTAAAACTTGATCCTTAACCCCTGGATGGGAGAAAAGAGCGGGAGATGGAGCGGCGTAAAAGCAACCTTATAAGTAACTGAATTGAAACTTGGAAATATCAACGACTGGATGGTTTAGGAAAAGATTTGTGGGCCTAATTTGATTTCCGTACCATAACCAAACCTAGGCAAACCGTCAATTGGGTATATGCTACGAAATTACAGACTTTTATTCACACAGTTTCAACATTATAATGACCAGCCTATCAACAAAGACACATGCCATATTGTATCTTCGCTGAGGTATCAGTGATACGATGAAAAGATCAAGTATTAGTGTACCTTCAAGGCTAAAGTTGCAAATTTTTCAGGAACAGAACTGATGAATTCCTAAAGAAATCATTAGCCTATGAGGGTCTTTGGAAAATTTGGGAACTTTTTTTTTAAACAGTATTCTTTCTGACGCATTTTGAGTGAACTGGTTAAGTCGATCGCCCACTTACGCTTTAATTCATACACTTAAAGACAATGTTAGTTTAGTGTCACCTGCATTTGACCCATCACAGCTCAACTTGTGAGCATTATACAGTTTCATAGCCAGTAGTACGTAGCTGGGTGATCAGTAGTCATGTTATTCAAGGCTGTATATTTTAGAACACTGTAAACCCATAGCAGAACCATCCCTAATACAATAAAATAAGTTAAATGACCAGTGTTTTAAGTTGGTTTGGGTCTGATTTAGTCCTGACCCAGTCCTACTTCTGTCTAACCTCATTCCAATTATGATGTGATGTGTGTGAAGGGTTGAAGCAGCCTTACATTTTCTCAAAGCGGATAAACTACATAAAAGAATGGGCGAAAACGTGGAACTTATTTGGTGATTAAAGGTCCGCAAAGATGCAAAAAATTTACTCTTTTGAGCTAAATCATGTTAGAGTGTTGTTACCTCATCAAAAACATACCTGGAGTTGTGGTTTGAGTTCCGTTTCGTTTACACATGTTTGAGTAATCCTTTATTATTAGTTTGTCTACATCTCCAAAGCTGAAAACGCTCTGTTCCAACTTGTGATGTCATGAAGCAGGAGTTTTCATATTAACAGACTTCCGTATTAGCTTACGGTCTTTTGTTGAGTAGAGGGTTGCAATTCCAGGGCTCAAATCATCCAAATGATTCTAGTGAAGGTGTAGGGATTTTAAAAACGACAACTCCAGGTATGTTTGTGATGAGGAAACAGCATTTTAACATAGATTTTTTTCTTTTAAATGGTGTAATATGGGCGATTTAAAGATGAAAGAATTTGGAAGAACTACTTTTGGTCGCCCTCCAACACCAGGATCCTGGGAAACGGTGGTGACGTGTCCAGATTTGGTGTTTTTGTTGCAATTACCAGAAAGCGAGAGAGTTGTCGGTGTGGCTGTGCGGCTGCTTTGTGTACGTATGAGTGTGTGAGTGTGTGAGTGTGTGAGTGTGCGGCGGTGGACGTGTACGTGGGGCCCGTGAGCAGGTGGCAGCATATTTGAAGATGACAGTGGGGGTCTGACCCATGCCAGCCCCAATAAAGCAGCCTTGTGATGGAGCTTATGTGACACACTGTCCCTGGGGCTCGGAGGTCTCGCTCGCTATACTTCCTCTCTTTTTTCTCTCTTTCTTTCCTCTATCTTCTTCTTTTCTTTTCTCTTTCTTCTTTTCTTTTCTCTCACTCTTGTTCTCTCTCTCCATCCAGTTTTCACGCCGTCTCCCATTCCTTGTTTTTGTTCTTTATTCTCCTTTCTTTTCACTCTCCTCCTCTTGTGTATCTTGTGCTCTCTCATTCTCTCTTTCTCTTTCTTCTCACTTTCTTTCCTTCTTCTGATTTTCATTCTCCCATTCTGTTTCTATCCTTTATCCTCCTTTATCACTCTCTCTATTCTCTCTCTCACCTCTCTCTCCTTCCTCTAGTGTTCACTTTCTCTCCCATTCTTTGTTTCTATCCTTTATCCTTCTTTCTTTTCACTCTCTCCTTCTCTCATCCTCTTTTCTCTCTCTGTCTCTCCTCTCTCCCTTTCCTCAATTTTTCACTTTCTCTCTCATTCTTTGTTTCTATCCTTTATCTTCCTTCTTTTCATTCTCTCCTCTCATTTGTCTTGCATTCTCTGTCTCTGTCTCTTTCTTTTTTCTCACTCTCTCCTTGCTCTAATTTTCACTATCCCATTCTCTTATATCCTTTATTCACCTTTCTTTTCACTTTCTTCTTCTCTCTTCCTCTTCTTCTCTCACTCTCACATTCTTTCTTTCCTCTAGTTATCTCTTTCTCTCCCATTCCTTATTTCTTTGCTTTATCCTCCTTTTTTCTCACTCTCTCCCTCTAACCTCTTCTTCATCTTTCTCCACTTTCTTTCTCCATCACTGCTATCCCATCCCTTTTCTTTTCTTGTTCATTTCCCTCTCCATTCTCTTCTTTTCCTTCACTCTCACCTCTTCTTTCTCCATCTCGCCTATCCAATCCCTCTCTCATTGCCCACCCCTGACCTCTCTTTTTTCTCATATATCCTTCATATATCCCTTACATCCTCTCTTTCTCTCCCTCTTCTTCTTCCTCGCTCTTACTCTCTCTTTCCTTATCCTCCTTATGATCCTTCCTTTCTCTCTCCATCCCTTCTTTCTCCTCCTCACACACACACACACACACACTTCCTCGTCTGTCCCAGGCGGGTGGCGGGCTGTCAGATAGGGAAAGCTGCACTCTGATTACTGTGGTGGCGCGTGAGGTCCGCATGCGGTTTTCATGACGACACAGCGTACGCTTAGATCCCGACCTAACGCTATATCGATCACCCGCACCCCCTCACCTCCGCCCCCACCCCCTCACCCTCCCACACATCCATCCATCCATCCTCCACCTCGGATTTCCACACCGTTGTGAAAACCGCCTACACGTGTTCAGAAATGTTCGGAGAGTCATTTCAAATCCGGTATTTTTGCGTGCCATTGTCCAGAAATTCACAGAAATGTTCCATGAAGTGTTAAAATTACGATATTTTTCACTTTTTTCATGGTTTGGGTGGTCCTGCGATACTCAGGTGCGACTTGTATATTAAAATGTTGGTTACATGTTGGTCATTTTCACACTGACAGCCACGAGAATGAAAATCTAAAGTTTAAACATCAACTTATGAAGAAATTTGGAAGAAAAAGAGAAATATGCTGCTGAAAATGGTATTCGAGCAGCAGAAAGAAAGTTTAGAGTGAGCGAGAAACTTGTGAGGGACCGGTGAAAAGCGGAGGATACTCAAACTGCAATGAAGAAAACAACAAAAAAAAGCTGTTACCACTTCATGCGACACAACCACGTCTATATCAGAGCACGGACAATGATGCCGAGGTCGACAGTTTGAAGTGTTGAAATGTCTGTTCTTGGTCTTTGATTTTATGAAATAAATTTCCCCCAAAAAATGCGACTTATAGTCCAGTGCGACTTATATATGTTTTATCATAATGAAGACATTATGTATTTTTCCGCTGGTGCGATTTATAATCCGGAAAATACAGTAAAAGGAAATCCTCCAATTGTTAGTACAATATTACGCAATTTTCTGATGTTATAATATTGTTTCTTCATTAAAAACATACCTGGAGTTGTGTTTTGTTTCATTCACACTTTTTTAACACACAAACCCTGCATATTTAGGTTGATAAAAAGTAGCTGTTAACTTGAAAACTACCACTACATGACATCACAAGGTGGCAAAGTGCATTTTGAGCTTTGGAGATGTGCACAGATTACTCAAACATATGTGAATGAAACTAAAGCTTCACAGGAGTGGATTTTGTAAATATACTCTAGGTCCTTTAATGTGATTTCTATTAATGACTAGACCAATTACCGTTGTGAAAACCGCCTACACGTGTTTGGAAACGTTCGGAGCATCATTTCAAATTCAGTATTTTCGTGCGCCATCGTCCAAAAGTCACCAAAATGTTCCGTGAAGTCTTTGCGGTTGGAGAATAGCGTGATAAAAGCAAAGCTGGTGGAACTGTTTTGCATTTCAGAAATCGTCCAATCATCGATATTTGCATAGAAAATAAAAGTTACAGCTCATTTAATGGAGAAATGAGTCGATAAACATGCAGTGTTGTCCTTTGATGCTAAAATTATCCTGATAGGAGTTGAAATATTGTAATCTGCCTTATTTTCTAATTAGCCCTTAATTTTAATTAGCGATAATATTATTTTAGCAACTGAATCAGAATTGGAATTTTATGTGCAGTATGTCTTCACCGTTTCATTTGCTTTTCAATTTCTGGGGTCATCGGCTACAATTGTGTGTCACTAGCACAGTATACAAATATATATTTTACATCAGATGCCCTACCTGGGGTAACCCTAACATTACTACATTTATATTTGATACTTGATCTTGCCGTTCCTTAGACAGTCACAGTGGGGTTGGCTAATACACTGACCAAAACATCCATTCTAATTTACAGTCTTACTACCGCCAATTACTTTTAATAGATGGCCATCAGGAAAAATGTCTTGCCCTAAAGCACAAAATCAGAATGAATGTGGCCGATTGGGTTGTTATTTTATTATTGCCTCAGTACATTGTAAAAGTAGGTTTTGTACAATCAGGCCACTTGCTTTTTTTTTATATGCATCTAATTATAAATGTCAAGTGTTAGCATGCTAGTTGTTGTTAGCATCACCATGACAACAGAAAGCTGAGAAAGGCACCCATAAACTGCAAAATTGGATGCTGGGATTGCGTTTGGAAGGTGAGGAATAACCTTGGGACTATTGCATATATTTAAAGGTGCACTGCATAACTGCTTTAGTAGAGGGTCCATGTAGACTTTTTTTTTTTTTTTTTTCCCCGAAATATTCCACAGTATTGAACTATATCCATGGAGACAAGACAAGCAGCCACATCACCAGGCCAGATTTGTAGACAATTTGGCTCACGCACTGTAATAATGTATGTTTTTGTAGTAGTTTTGAGAAATAAAAACTCCTATAATTGAATAAATGCATGATATATTAGTTTAAAGGTGCGCCGTGTAACTTTTCTGGTGGTTTGTCAGTTGCTTTTCTTCATGGAAATGTATTGCTTTTTCTGGAATGTTTCACAGTACCTTTCTATCTTCATGGAGAAAAAACCAGGCCAAGTTACAGGTCAGCTCTGTGGAGAGGCGACCCCGCTCACAGTCAGAATGTTTGTTTTTCTAGGTATTTTTGAGCTATAAAACCACCTGTAATTGAATACATGTTGGGTATAGCTGTATAATGCCATACTGTGGAACATTCCAGGCAGAGAAATCACATATTCATACAAACAAGCAGGTGACAGACCCAAAACAATAACAACAGTCACCGTGGAGACAGACAGATGGCAGATGGCGGACCCTCCAAAAGAAAAGTTCACATTTTCAGACAGTAAAACTCAAGTACATCTCCTTTAAACTTCAGCAACAGAAAATTTCACCTTACTTCTATCCTTCTCGGGCTGTTATCCTCCACTAGTACAGTAAATAAATGCTGCCACTTCTGAGTCTCAGGTACAGCGCATGTGTCAGGAGCCCCAAAAGGCTAACGGAGAGGAGGCAAGTTTGAGTGGCTGTTCCCTCCGTCATAGATCAGTTTGACAGTAATGCTGTGAGGCAGACACAACTGTCTCAGAGACGAAGAAGGGAAACAGGCTGGATGTAACCTGTCAGGACGACAAAATCCATCTCATCCTCCACTCCTCCGCCGCTCTGTGACGCTCCGCTCGCTCACGGTTACCCACACACACCGGTTTATGTGGGGGAGGGGCGTGGCCGAGGAGTTGCTTACTTTTGTTTATTGGTGGATTTAAGATTCTACAATGTGATGGTGTCGTGATCACAGATGGACGGAAGAAGCAGGTTTTCCTATTTATTACATTGTACTTTACCATGAACTATCTAAAAGGTAAATATATGTTTAACGTGATGATTTCTATTAAAAGTTGCACTGTGTAACTTTTTGGTTGGGGGTCCATCACCTTCTTGTCAACCTGATATGTTCCATTTTCCAACATCAAACAGCTCTACCTTATATTTATTCAATTACAGGTAGTTTTGTAGCTCAAAAATATCCAGAAAAACAGGCATTCTGATTGTAACCAGGGTCACCGCTTCACAGATCTGTAACTTGGTCTGGTTTCGTCTTCATGAAGATAGAAAGGTTTAATGCCGTATTGTGAAGCATTCCAGACACAGAAATAACATCTACCTGGAAAAAACCCTCCACCAGAAAAGTTACACAATGCACCTTTAATGATGAAACCAATTAACTTCTTGTATTACAACTAAAAACATATTTTAATATACACCACCCATGTGTATTAAATATTACTGGCCTTTAGGATGTTGTGGTTGTCACTTGAGAATCAGCATTATACTGTATGTCTAGAGCTTTAGAGGTTTTGAGTTTCAATCTTTGCTTTTAAGTTGTTCTTTTTTTAGTTTTATTCATTTTTAATCCTTCATTGTGTTTTTTTAATTTATTTATTATTTCAGTTTTATATGAACAAAAACAACCAAATTTTAATCATGTAGAAAAGAAAAAAGAAACTGGTTTATGTACTTCCAGTGGCACAGACAGCGGACTGGCATTTTGGGTGCGCAGTAAAGAGGGACTTTGACATCTTAAGGGGCATAGCTAACCCGGCAACCTTGGCAGCTAAAATGGTGCTGCAGAGTGGTGATTATGATGGGGAGTGCTTTTAGTGAACAGGATATCACTCACAGTATGGTGCAGAGTTAAAGTGCATTTGACAAGAACTGATTTCACAAAAATACACTTAACATAAGGTCCTATATTGCACAAAACTGACTCTTGTGAACTTTAAGATATGTTATAATACTGTTACCTCCTCAAAAACATACCTGGAGTTGTGTTTTGTTTCATTTACACATGTTTGGTCTGGTTTATGAGTTAGAAAAATGCTCTGTTCCACCTTTTGATGTCACGATGCTGTAGTTTTCAAGTTAACAGCTCCTTTTACCTTTTGTTCAGTAGAGATGGGCAATTCCAGGGCTGAAATGATCCAAATGATTCTAGTAAAGGTGAATGGAGTGTAAAAACACAGTGGAGTTTTCCCTTTCAGAGAAGAACTCAGCCTAAATATGCAGGGTTTGTGTGTTAAACATGTGTGAATGAAACAAAACACAATTCCAGGTATGTTTTTAATAAGGAAACAACATTATAACGCAGATCAGAAAATAGTGTAATATGAGTTCTGTAAGATTTTATTAAAGATCTTGCATTGTTTTTCCTAATTTAACAATTTCCGTGAGGTTTCCAGGTTTAATGTTTGAGAAAATCATGTTCATTGTAAATCGTCCCTGCATTTTGATTTACTGATGACATAGATAGAGGGAACTCAGCTCAGTTTCTGTGATTTCCAACTTCTTATCATCTTGTCTTCAAACTGCCAGCTCACTGATTTAAAAGTATGACACGCATATGTTTACCACAGGCACAGTCCCTATCATGTATACTTTGAGCGGCTGTTCCACTTCAGTCGATATTGTGGTCTATTCATACGCAGTCTGCAGTGATGCCAGCTAAATCTGAAACAGTAACAATAACGTTAATACTGAGAGATTTTGTGCTTATCAGTTAAAAAGCTTGAAAACTTGCATGCAACTTTGACTTGTAAGCAGTCCTGCAAGATAATATCTCTTATCATTAAGTGCTGGGTTCTGTTTGCGTGTGTGGTTCACTCATAGGACCTGTACTTTTGATACTCATGGTATCATATCAGATATACTTTACAGTCGACATCTGCCATGTGGCTTTCCGGCGCATTTCTCACTATGATTTGAGTAGTTTAGAATATAAAAAATTTAAAAAAATTAAAAATTTATGAAGTGACTAAGGGTGCCACAGATGCCACGGTTTTGTGGCAAGTGGCAAAGTAAGGACCCCCAAAATTCACCTTGGCCCCTTTGACCACCACCAACACATTCATACTAATCAATGTGGGTGAAGTGTCTTGCCTAAGGACACAACGGCAGATCTTTAGTAATAGAAAGTCACTTAAGCAATGGGATTTTTCTAGGAGTCAAATCGGAATCATCATTTCACAGGCCGCAAATAGCATCTGCGTCTAATTTTAAAGCACTTTTTTCATTTGTGAACCAGGAAGTGCACAGTAGCATGCTAGCAGTTAGCATTACTGCAAAGCTCCTGTGGCTTTTGGAAACTATGACGTGCTGATAAACTTACTGGGGTGAATACTTAAGAAGCTACCAATGTGATATGTGACAGGGAAAACTCTACTTAAGTAAAAGTATTAAAGTACCTGTTAAAAATATACTTTAAGAATAAAAAGTAAAAGTATTTTGCACAGATTTTTTGAACAATTAAAGCATCAAATGTCATGATTTTTATAAAGAAGCTGATTATAGCTTATTTTAAGCGATTCAATTGCTTTCTTAATTAGTCTAACTTATTCTATGTGTTTTTGTGTTCTTGTGTATTTGGTTGCTCAAAGTTGGGACTTTACCTCAAATTAAGTGTGCTAAAAATAAGCCTCAGCCATTTCAGTAGGTAAAAAAGTATTTTTTTTACTTTTCAGTCCAGTTTTAAAATGTAGTGGAGTGGAAACTACACATATCTGCTCCCAAATGTACTGAAGTAAATGTAAAAATAATGGACTGTAAAATGTATGTAAGTAAAGTACAGATACCTAAAAATTGTACTTAAAGGTGCATTGTGTAACCTTTCTGGTAGAGGGCCCGTCAAATGCTTTCCTCCTATCTATCTTCATGGACCAAACCAGAGCAAGTTACAGGTCAGATCTGTAGAGAGGCGACCCCGCTCACAGTCAGAATTCCTGTTTTTCTAGGTATTTTTTGAGCTATAAAACCACCTGTAATTTAATAAATGTAAAGAAGAACTGTTTAATGTCATACTGTGGGACATTCTAAGCAAAATAATGACATTTCCATAGAAACAACACTGAAAGATCGAGTGAGCCGTGCTGTATGTGACATTTCAAACTGGCCTGCTATAGTAATGGTAACTAGGCAAGATGTTTTTTTTTTTTTTATTCTTTTCTTTTTTCTCTCTCATAAAAAAGCGAAAAACACAGCCAGCTTTCCTAAACACGTCCACTATCCAATCTCCCATACACACCCCACTCGGTCTTACATCTTAAAAAGAAAAACAAAAAACAAAAAACGAAGTGCATTTTATTTCTAAGTACTCATTTTCGCATATGCCAAAAGCTACATTTATAATCTTTGAACTGGGCTTGGTTGCTTGTTTTCCAGCCCTATACACATTTGGCTGTATTCTCACTAGGCTCTGGCCATTAAAACACTGCAGCAGCTGGAGACCAATGTGTGGGGAAAAAAAAGAGAAAAAAAATCTCAGTGGGCAAACATGACATCCACTATGGAGGCAGAAAATTGATAAAAAACGAGGACACATAAAAATAGTTCTTTAGAAACTGCCATATTGCCAAAATAGCCCAGATAACCAACAAAGCGGTACTTTTAACACACGATAAGGACGTTCAGTGGAGATGAAGGATTATATTATATTAACGAATATTACAAATTACAAACAAGTGTGCAGAGGGTGGTTGCTAGTTCAATTCTACATAGATTTTTTGCTGTCACATATATTAGTAGTCCTCAATTTGTGGTTTGACTAAAGTGAATATTATTGAGTTCTTTTTGGACAATACTGCAAGATGGGTTGGAGCGAGAAGGGCATCCATCTTAAAAAAAAAAAGAAAAAAAAGTAGTCACATCAGGGTTGAGATTGCATTTGCATTACCTTCGGGATTCAGTAATTTTTGCGTTATACAAATTGAAATTTCTAGTCATAAAAAACACATTTTCACTAAAAAGGCGAAACAAATTTTAAACCACTGTCTTTACGCTCAGTTACGCTTGTTTTGCTCAGCGACACAACAATATAGGTCTGAACCATAAACTGTATAAAGAAGTGGACTAAGGGAGCGTGACGTCACCTATAGCTTTTAGCTCCAGTCAAATGAAGCTCATCACGGCTCCAAATTCGCACCATAACCGCGAATTCCATATTAGGAATTGAAATTTATTCACGTACAAAATAGCAAAGTAAAATCACTAGGATCATCTACAGCGGCTTAATACGAACATTTGAAGACCAAAATGATGAAGCTCACTGCAGCAGTTACAGAAAAAGGGGCGGCAATTTTTCAACGTAAAGTCGATGGAGCCTGAAACGCGTCCGTGCTCACTTCCTGTTTGGAAAGATAGCACGTTAGGTTTGTGTATTTGGTCTGAACTGGCTTCTTCTTGGTGCCTGAACGCTTAACCCACTATGCCACTGTAATAAACATGCAATTTAAGTAGTAATACAGGTTTTATTTTTGCTTTATTTCAATATACACACTCTGAATTTGAATACAGCCTCTCATATTAACCGAACAGATAGCTTTAATCACTATCTAATCACTAAAACCCCTCCTCGCAGACAACATCCGACTGGGGAAACTTAGCTTACTTATTTTTTTGATAAAAGCCCCTATCACCTCACCCCCACCGCTCCTCCGCCGTGCCTCCCCCATAAACAATGAAAAGTTAATGAAGAGGTAACTTAATGATGTAATGAATATGGCATCGGCCAAGGTCAAAGCTGGCTACAGTCTGGGCTGGGCATAGGCAGGGCTGCACCATAGCACTGTCTTTATTTGTATTCATTGCCGCACACTAGGCATACACCACTGGTTTAACTGGGAGAGAGCCATTCCAGGAAAATTAAAAAGCCTATTGTATAAGACGCGATTTTCTGATTTATGTTGTAATATTGTTCCCTCGTCACAAACGTACCTGGACTTGTGTTTTATTTCTTTCACACATGTTTAACACACAAATCCTGCATATTTACGCTGAGTTCTTCTCCCAATTTGAAAACACTTCTATCTTGTGATGTCATGTGGTAATACAGAAAGTGCTCCACTCTGTTTTTAAACTCCATACACCTTCATTAGAAGTATTTGGATAATTTTAGTCCTGGAATTGCCAAACTCTACCAAACAAAAGGTGAAAAAGAAGCTGTTAACTTGGAAAAAAAAACAAAAAACTGCGTCATGACATCACAAGGTGGAACAGCGCATTTTGAGCTTTGGAGAAGATAGACTGATAATAAAGGAGAACTCAAACACGTGTGAATGAAACAAAACACAACTTCAGGTGTGTTTTTCATAGGACCTGGAAGCAATATCGGAATATTTCTATGTTTGGTAGTAAACGTACAGATCATTTTATGGCTCAAATCAAAATTGCAATTCAAATATGAAACAGCAGATTACAAAGACTGGAAAGAACATATTTAATACATGTTTTTTTTTTGTAATTAAGCAATTTAAGCAATTAAATATTTCTAGAAATCCTTACTCGACCAGAATCATAATTTCACACACCTAAAATAGCATCTGCCTCTAATTATAAAGTGCTTTTATTGTTGGTGAACTAGGAACTGCAATGTTACCATGCTAGTTGTCAGCATTATGGTGACTGGAAGACCCCACTCTGGCCTCTGGAAGTTACATTCTGATTAACTCGTCAGGGTAAATAATTAGGAAGCTTATCTTCATCTCAACAAACATACGAATGCATTTAATTTCTGCTGTGTTATCAGTTTTCAAATTTCACCGTTTTTAGATATGCTTAAAAAGAGAAACGCGAACTTCGTCTTGAGTCAATCACAATTACAATATTTATTCCACGAAAAAACGCATTCAATTTGATATTTTCCTCTCCGCGATCCGCTATCTCTTTTAGCTTTGACCCGCCCTTGCGTATCCGTCAGACACATGCATTTGCCAGTCCATGGGCCTGTTCCGATGTCGAGGTCAGTGATTAAAAATGGAAAGCGTTTGATTGGCAGGAGGGAGGGAGGGAAAGTGGGATACAGGGAGGGAGGGAACGGGGTAATCGATGGAGCGGTTACTTCTACTTGTTGACCTGCCTTGTTTGGTGTGCTCGAAATAAATATGTTTATGTGCGTCAGGCCTTTGAATAGCCACTGAGGCAAATACACGATACAAGATGGACGGCCCAAAATATATAAACGAATAATAAACAATAAATCAAATCTGACGTAGTGGTTTTTAACCTGTGGGTCTTTGCTTAGATATAGTAATGTGTTTAATTTGTTATTTGTTTATGTACGGTATGTATGTTGTTGAATGCAAAAAGATAAATAGATTAAATGGAACATAGTAGGTGTCAAATTACTTGAGAAAAATGTCTTCTAAAATTCTAAAATTAACATTATAAATATTCTGTTTTATGTCACTATTGATTCTATTTAAAATTCCCCATATCCTAGTAGCGTTTGTCCACTGATCCACAGGTTGGCGGTATGATTCCAGCTCCCACAGATGAATGCTGTCGTTGTGCCCTTGGGCAAGACACTTAACCCACCTCGCCCCCAGTGTCTGCGTACACTGGTGTATGAACATGTGTGTGAATGGATGTGTGGTTCCTTGATGTGCCTTGAAGGTGGAAGAGTGCTATATAAAAATGTGATCATTTAGATTTAGAGTAGACTGAACATATCTTAATTACCATGGTCCAAAAGTAGCTGGTACATTTTATTAAATACGAATCATGATAAGGCCTATAGAGCTTTTTTATTTGGCCTGTAAGTTTTAAAACCCAAATTTAAAAAGGTTTTCAATTAAAGGAACGTGTTCATCCTGTGAGCCAAAGATTGGTAGTTCAGTCCCGTTCTCGACATAAACAGTCAGTCAGATCCGCCGACCCACAGGTTGGCCTTACGATTCCAGTTCTCAGCGATGAATACTGTTGTTGTGTCCTTGGGCAAGACACTTGAGACAAGACAACCCACCCCACTCACCCCGTGTGGGTGAGTGGTTCCTTAATGTAAAGTGCTTTCAGTGCCTTGAAGGTGAAAAAGCGCTGTGTAAAAATACTACCATTAAAACTCTTAGATAATCACAATCATAAAGTATATAGCCGTTATAACTGCCAAACCTTTTTCCACTTTTTCCCCAAAATGTGGTCTTAAATTGTTATTTCTTGCCCTTAGACACTTGACGCCTCCTCACTATAATATTTCTTATGTGTGCAGTCCACCCCACTTATCCAATTCATTCCGTCAAGTAGTATAGTCTAAAGAAGTGCGTGCATTTAGGGGACAGTAAGTGCGAGGAAAGATGATCGGACAGACCTGAGAGGCTAAGTGTACTTTAGTGTAGCCTAGCCAACATCCAGGTGCTCTTATCCCTTCGATCTGTTTAGCGTCCAGCACCCTTAAGACTTGTCTACACCTCACTTGATCCCCTTATAAGCTCTTCCACCACAACACATAGAATGGGAGGGTCTGGATGAAGTGGAGTGCTGTTAAAAGCAAAAGCCGCGTTAAGAATTAAGAATAAGTTTATGAGCGCTGCTGATAACTCTTATAAGGTTGAGGGTGTAACATTACGCTGCTATTACCTCGATTAGTGTCTACCCGGGTCTAGGTGTGGTGCTCAATTGCATTTCTTTCCCCTCTCCCGGTTGAGGTTTAAACACCGAGAGTGAGATTACGGGTCCATCCGTAGACGCTCTACACCTTTAAAGTGCATACGACAGGTTTTCATGTTTTTTTAATTATATCTGGGTTTACGGGGTAGTTCATGTGGTAAATATTTAATACGTTTTATATGAGTTAGGAAGAGTTTTGTGGTGAAAAAAAAGTTTGAAATAGCCCAGAGTTCTGAAATGGAAGACAGCTACCTATGTCATCAACGCCGAAAATTACGTCGAAAAGGCAGGTTTTCATACCAGGAAGGCGTGTTTTGACAATTTAAACTTCCATTGAACAAAATAAAGATATTGTCATGTATTTTTATTAGTTTAATCATAAATGCTGTGTAATTTTGAAGTAAAGTTTTTAATATTTTGGCTGTTGTTTACGTTATGCTTGCTTAGTTACGATATTTTGTCAACGTATGTCATATGTGGTGCTCATGTTCAACCAGGAAATGTTTGTACAATCACAAACTTCATCAAAAGTTAAGATAAAATGTTAAATATAATTCCCCTAAAGGTGCATTGTGTAACTTTTCTGGTGGAGGGTCCGTCAAATGATTTTGTTTCTGCTTTGTCTGGAATGTTACACAGTATGGCATTAAACTTATCTATATTCATGGAGACCAAACACAACCCGCTCACAGTCAGAATACCTGTTTTTCTTGGCAGGCAGAGCAATGACGTATCCACAGAAACAAGCAGGTGACGGACCTCCAAACCAAAAAGTGACATAATGCGTCTTTAACTATGTAGACAATAAAAGATAGTATTAAAACCAAACCAAGCAGAATTTTCCTTGAAAAATGTATTAAATGTACAATATTGCTAAAAAATATGACAGATTGCAACACTTCAGTAGCTACTGTATCTATAATGAGTCTTAGAAGTTCATAATTAAACCTTCTACATCTCAAATACCATCATATTACAAAGAAATTACCAGAAATTCCTCACTAGTACAGAGAAAAAGTACTCACGATAAATATTGACCCTCAAAAAGTATTGTTCCATCTGTAGTAGTTATCGTGACGTAGTTATGGTACCGTAATCGAGTAGTCGTAGTAGTGGAGGGTCCATCACCTGCTTGTCTCCATGGAGATGTTATTGCGTTGCGTAGAATGTTCCACGGTATGACTTTAAAAACATTTATCTATCCACCCATTTATTAATTACGGGTGTTTCTGTAGCTCAAAAATACAATAATTCTGTCTGTGAATAGGGTTGCCTCTCCACAGATCTGACCTTTAATGCAGCCTATAGATACCGTGGAACATTCTAGACAAAGCAATAACATCTCCATGAAGACAAGCAGGTGACGGATGACGGAACCACCACCAGAAAAGTTACGCAACACACCGTTAAATTGAGTTGTTTAGTGGCTGTGCTGGTCCTCCACCTGGTTGAGAGATTTGAGATATCTGGAAAAACACATACCGAACAGACTTAATTCCACTTAGCATTTTCACACGGGCACAAACAGCTAACTTTGCATTTTGGGTAATGTTTTAATCACACCAGCCATCTCGCTATCCAAGAAAAGCCTGCTCCTTGAGGTGTTTGGCTGTGTTTTGCCTATCAGAGAGTGAACATAACTTTAGCATTAATCAAGTATTTCGGCAGATTCCACGTTGCGACTTGTATCCGTTGGGGGAATTGGAATGTTTTTGCATATGTTTTCTTCATGATGACACTGCAGCATCACTAAATATTTAACGGCATAAATATTGTGGCTTGAAAACTCCGTTCACAAGAGGTAAATCACAGTAGGATACCGGGTGTGCAAATGTTGACAACAGTTTTGAATTTATTGTTATTTTCCATTTAGTTTTTGTTGTGGATATTGGAAAGTAAATAGAAACATTTTAGATGGTGTTTTAACTTAAGAATGAAAGAAATTAACAATGAATTGTGTAACTTTTCAGGATTGCAACCTGCTTGTTTCCATGGCCATGTTATTGCTTTATTTGAAATATCCCACAGTATGACATTAAACCTGCATTCCTACTGAACGGGCTTGCCTACCCACAGATCTGGCCTGGTAGCATCACCTGCAGGTCTCCATGGAGCTTGAAATGAAGAAACGTTGAATTTGAGCATGTGCAGTTAGCCATGTTCATAAAATACTGATTAATACCGATAAAAGACTGATTTCATTCAAGATTTAGGATTTGAAAAGGCAAATTTTGCACCAAAATGCCTTTATACGATTTGAAATTTTGGTACTTTCGCTTCCAACTCTTGACCATTCCATGACTCATCCTATTGAGTTCAGTTTTTATCAATCACCGAAATGATCTTTTCATCCTTTCGCTCCGTCCATCACTTGTCAAATCCGTAAACTAGCCTTATGTTCTTGATGAATCGTCTTTTTGTTACTCATTAGTGGCCTGTCTTGAGAGGTCGGGGCAAGGCTTCGATCTTTGACCCCCAGAGGTCAAACCTTGACCCTGAAGTTGAGAGAGCCTCTGAGGCGTTCTTAAACACCCTTTGTTCGTTAGTCCCTTTAAACAAGTTAACCCTGCAAAGAGTTAATGGGCGTACACAATTTCTAAGAATACATTTCCCTGCATCAATCAAACTAATGGATATAGATTTGAAAGCGCATAAATAATGTTGACCAGTGACTTCTTCTTAGCCCTACTTAGCCTCGTATGTGCTTTTGTGGAAATCCATTTGCTTTGGTTTGGTCAGTCTTTGCAGTGTGCTAATGCAGGATATACTTAAGTTGGCTTCCCCCAAGATCCATCTGAATGATTGTGGTCTATGCGTTGATAGCTAATGTGTTTTATGGCGAAGAAATTGGCTATACTGTGTTATAAAGATGGATGGATGGACTGTTATAGGCTCCATTCACGCTTACGTCACAAACCAGGAAGACGTTCGGAAACATGCGATGAAAACTTCAGGGTTCTGTTCGTGGTAGTAAGTCTGATGAAATCTAGATAAAATGAGAAAATGGTTCAGTTTTCTTCTTCTACTTGTCATTCTAGCGTTCTGTTATGTTCGGCGAATCAACAATTCCAACCATACCTCAGTTTTCTTCATTTACGCACTGACGCACAACGCACTGGGTACATGCGATTAGAAGAGGCGAGGGCGGCGAATTCAAGATGATTCGAACAGCACATACGTCTGCAGTCTTCATTTTACCAACGATCACATTTACTTCAGTGGGTTTTATCACTAAACCAGAAGTTGTCATCGCATGTTTCCAAACGTCTTCCTGGTTTGTGACGTAAGCGTGAATAGAGCCTATTAGATTTTGGAAAAATTATTGGATATTTGTGTTTAATTTTGGGTAACATCCATGCTTTTTTCATGTTCTGTTTCCGATCAGCGTCCTTCTGACTCTTTTTGCAACCCCGACATTATATGAAGTTTCACATTGGAACTTTTCTGGAGTAAGATATGGCGCCTGCTTGTCTCCAGGGAGATTTTATTGCTTCGCCTACAATATTCCATAACATAGCATGAAACATATCGCAATTCATGAAGGTGCATGGAGTTTTAAAAGACTGTGAAGCACTTCCTGTATTCCTGCATGAGACCATAAGGTGGAAGGTGGAGTGTTTTCTGTTTGAAAACAAAAATCAGCCTAAATATGCAGGATTTGTGTGTTAAACATGTGTGAATGAAACAACTCCAGTTACTTTTTTGACGAGGAAACAACATTATAACATGCAGTAGATCCGAAGATAACGTAATACAGGTCCTCAACAAGAAAATATGTTAAAAATCAGACAAAAGTTGCATACAAAAATGCATGTTTATAACCCACAAAACTATTCTCATTTTGTGTAACCCAGTTCAAACCAATTACCCAATCTCCATTGCTTAACATCTTGGCGATCAGATCTGGCGAGGTCAACTACCTCCAAGAACACATCCACTCAGCAGTGTGTTACAGCGCGAAAGGAGCTGCTAATGCGCTAACGGCTCATGTCAACCATCAACTCCTCACATCCACACCTTTATATGGACTTATCCCTTTGTGTCCAAGCCGCTCAGATTTAGTGTTGCACGAATAAATGAGTATCGTGTGTTGTGAACGCTGCTCGCCACATGTCCGCTGATGGGAAGATGGTATCGGCCATTTTGAGCTAAACTGTAACTGTGAGAAGTGCCTGTGTGCCGCGGGGCGTTTGACAAAGTATAAACACTCATTCGCTCCATTAGATTCCATTCAAAAATAACAAATAGTAAAGAGCTGGGTCTGGCAGTGTTAAGCAAGGGTGCACATACGGGACATAGGTGAGCTGGTGAGCTGAGTGTAGTGTGGAGGTGGAGCATTTGATTGTTTTTACACCAAGTGAGTTACTTCTGGACTTTTTACATGTTTAAACGATGATCTTGGTTTTGTATTTTGGTAGTTTTGCCTCTATGAGTACAACTATAACTGACACATTTAATGAAATAGTGAGCACAATTGTGAAATATGTAACTTTTAGAATTTTTTGTAGACACTTTTGTAGATTTTTTTTTCATATATATACAGTATATTTTTTTAGTGGGACATTTCATTTTTTAGAGTTTATTATAACATGCTGCAATTTCTATGCTTTTATTTTCTGTCCATCTAATTAAATCAATTACTAATTACTAATCTTATTATGATTCACTTGCTTGTCTCCATGGATACGTTATTAACTTGCCTTCGTAGTAGTATTCCACAATATGGCATTAAACCCAACTATCGTGTATCTATTCAATTACTGTTGTTTTATGCCTAAAATATTTAGTTGTACCTGAACCTCTCCACAGAAAAATATATGGTCCTTGTGGTGTTATTCGCTTGTCTCCATGGATTCATGGATCTGCGCCATACTGTGGAACATTCCAGGCAAAGCAATAACAGCTCCATGAAGAGAAGCAGGTGTTGGGTAGCCTGATGCATCAGACTGTTTCACTTCGTGGAAACCATCTGACCTCGCAGCATTAAGATTCGTTCGCTCGACGGTAGGCGGGTACTTTTATATTTAACCAATCGCTGCTAATGTGTTGCTCTATACCGTATGCAGTCTGCTATCGCAACTCTGATTGCTTCTGGCAAAACACACTGCTTCGCTGATTGGCCGGTGCGCCGACTACAAATTCCGGGTTTTTTGCAAAGCGTATAGTGCACTGTGATCCCTGACCTAGTGGCTGGAGAGAAATGAAATTGAGCGGAGGCATTAGGTGGCACCAACCTGGCTACGTGCTGGACCCATCATTATAAAAGTTACATATGGCACCTTTTTTTAAGGTAATAGTAGTTTTATTTAAAGGCATATTGTGTAACTTTTCTGATGGAGGGTACGCCAAATTTTTTTCCTTTGTGAGATGTTGCTTTGGCATGTTCCACAATATGTTATGTTAAAAGTCTATTCAGATTTTTTCATTAAAGGTGATTTTATTGTTCAGATAAACCTTAAACAACATGCATTCTTATGTGAGCACGCCCGCCTCTCCGCTGAACTGATCTGTACCTTGTCCTGCTCGTTTCCATGGAGATTTAAACACGCTCACTTCCACACTGTGAAACATTCCAGGCTGAACAGTTAAGCATAACTACAGTACGTGGAGACTGGCATGCGGCGTGCCCTCTCTGAGAAAAGTTCCGCAGTGCACTTTTAAGTACATTTTCTGACTATAGTGCTCTTACTTGTGGTCTTTTACCCCTCTCAGCTCCCTCTCTGCTGTTGTATATGTACTCTCCGCTTTTACGCGAGGTTACCGCACTAGATCCATTTTAAAACGACTCTCGCTGTAATCAAAAACAATAACCACTCTTCCTCCTCCCTCCCTCACCTCCTCCTCCTCCTCTCCCTCCTCCTCCCTCTGCTTTTTCCCCTTGAAGTATGAAATAATAATCCGTGTGTGGGCCCCGGACCGAACGCTGAGAACGCAAACATTTCACAATAAAGTTGTTTAAATAAGGGCCCGGGCATAGATGGCTGGGAGATAGAAGACATGCCGCGTTAATTACAAGCGGCCGTTAAAATAAACCCCTGGTATAAAGTATGACTCCTCTAGTCCGCAGCGTTCTCGGGTTTGAACCTATAAAATGTGCACGAGGTGTTCAGTGTTTGGAGACTAAATACAGTGTGGGGCAGAGAGAAAGAAGGAGGGACGGAGGAGGAGGAAGACTGAAAGAATGAGAGGGAGAGGTGGAGAGAAAGAGGGGAAGAGGAGAAGGAGAAAAGGGAAATATTGGGGGAGAGAGAGACTGAATGAGATGCAGAGAGGGATATTGGGGAGCGAAATAGAGGAAAAGAGAAGGAGAGAAAGAAAGAGTGGGGAGAGATATGGAAGGAGAGAGCGAGGGAGAAAGGAGAGATGGCAGGAGAGAGGACAGAGAGAGAAGGAAGGAGGGATGGGAGAGGAGAAGAGGGTGAGGGAGAGACAGATGAATGAGATGGATGCAGAGAGGGGGATGTTGGGGAGAGAGATAGATGAACAGAGAAGGAGAGAGTGAGGGAGAAAGGAGAGATGGCAGGAGAGAAGGAAGGAGGGATTGGGGGAGAAAGTGAAGGACAAAGAGGGAGAGGATGAAGGAGAGACGGAATGATGAATGAGATGGATGCAGAGAGAGGGATATTGGGGAGGCAGATGGAGAGAGGAAGGAGATGAGGAAGAAAAGATAGGAGAAGAAAAAGAGATAGAGAGAGTGAGGAAGATAGAAGGAGAGTTTAGAGAGAAAGGGAGAGAGATAAATGGAGGAATAGAGAGGACGAGGGTAAGGTAGAAAGGAAAGATGGAGCCAAAGGGGAAGAGAGTGACAGATTGGGGGAGAAAAGGTGATAGAAATAGAAGTAGAGACAGAATGAGGGAGAGATAGAGGGCGGAAGAGAAAGAGAAAGACAAGCAATAAACAGCAACAGGGGAGAGAGATGGAGATGGAGGAAAAAATGGACGAGTAGCTAAGAGAGATGCAAGGAGTGCCGAAGAGAAAGAAAGCGAGCGAGCAAGAGACGGAACTAGAGAGAAAGATGGAGAGACCGGCGGAGAGAGAGGCAGAGAAAGAAAAATCTACAAAACACAACAGCGCCGCACAATCAACAAAGAAAGCAGTGTTTACTCTGCATTTAAAGACTTATGAATTCTTCTCTCCCCCGCCAGCTCGCCCTCCCGCCTCACTGCTGTGCCGCCGCATTAACCAACAGAGAAAATAGGCCCGTTAAGCACCAGTTTATTATTCTTCAAACTCGGCCCTGAAAACCAATATGCTTTAAAGGCATCGAGAGTACATGTGCCCCCTCCAGATTCACACCCAGGACTTGTTACTGTTTCAGATTTTTTCCACTGCAAACACAAGTGCGAGAATGTAACAAAGTAAAAGTAGTAAAGGACTGTACTGTATACTATGTTTTAGGAATCTGTAGTTGTCTTAAGTAGATTTTTAGGTGAATACTTTACTTTTACTTTGCTACATCTGAGAGCAGGTATCTGTCTTTACCATCGATTCAGCTGTTTCTACTGGACAAAATTCAGCACAAATCTTTATCAAAATCAATACATTTGAAGCTCTTTTCTGCTTGAAATACTTTACATTTTTTAACTAGTGCTTTAATACTTTTACTTAAGTAGATTTTTTCATGTGAAACTTTTATTTTTACTTGTTTTTTTTTCTCTTGTATCTCTTCCACTGCCAGCAAAGACCAGTTAAAACGATGGCGCACGGTTTTGTTCTAAGAGTCAGACTTAAAAGTCCTGTACTGACTTCCCCATTTATTGAGCAAATTTGTCTTGCCCGAGTTATAAATATATTTTATCAGCAGCTTTCTGAGGTCAAAATAAGGCAGGGAATCAGGAAGTGTACGTTAGCATGCTAGTTGGCGTTGGCGTTGGCGCGACTCCGCTGTGGCCTCTGAAACATGTGAGAAGTGCTTATAAACTCATTGCAGTGAATAGGGAGGATAGTCGGAATTCATAAGGTAAGTGAGGAAAAACTTTCGGAAAGTATTAAAAAAAAGTTTTAAAAATCAGGTACAGCACCATAAAGAATTATTTTCTGTGTGGCTGTTATGAGATTAAAGGCAAAGTTTTATAAGTCTTGTTAATGTTACGTAAGCCCACATTAGCAGTCTTAGAAGTTGGTAGAATGGGCAAAAAGGGTGGCACAATATGAGAAAAAGAATGCGATTTTCAATATTTTTGTAATAATATTATTATTACAATGTCTTGATTTTATTTTTCCTTTTTTGCACAAGAAGTTTAGTAAAAAAATAAAAACAACATCCAATAATAAGAAGAAGAATATTTATAAAATGACATTCCTTCATGTACTAGTGTAACTGTGTCCAAATAAGTTATAGAAGTAGACATGCAGAACGAGGGAAAAAGTGGGAAGAGATAGAGAGAGCAAGGGAGAGAGACAGAGACACAAACGATAAACAGCGAGAGGGAGAGAGCGAGAGGGAGGAAAAAATGGAAGATGAGGTATGAGAGAAGGAGGGAGAGAGGCGAGGAGAGAGTGATAAAGTGATAAAGATCAAAATAGAGACAAAGAACAAGGGAGTAGGGTGGGGGAGAGATGGAGAGAGCAAAGGAGAGAGTGGGGGCACAAACAGTAAGATGGAGAGAGGAGGAAAAATGAAAGTTTAGGTAAAAGAGACACAAGGAGAGAAAGAAGGCAAGGAGAGAGTGACAGATTATAATTCTGTTAAATAAAACACTACTACTACTACTACTGCTACTGCTACTACTACTGCTACTACTACTACTACTACTACTACTACTGCTACTGCTACTACTACTGCTACTACTACTACTACTACTACTACTACTGCTACTGCTACTACTACTGCTACTACTACTACTACTACTACTACTACTACTGCTATCATCATCACTGCTACTACCACTACTATCATCACTACCACTGCCACCGCTACTACCGCTACCACTACTACTACCACTGCTACTATTACCACTACCACTGCTACCACCACTGGCACCACCATCACTACTACCACTGCCACTGCCACTACTACCGCCATCATCATCATCACCATCACTACCGCTACCACCGCCACCACCACCACCACTACCACTACCACTGCCACCATTACCGCCTACCACTGCCACCACCTACCACCACTACCGCCACCACCATCACCACCAATACCGCTACCACCACCGCCACCATCGTTACCACCACTGCCACCACCATCACTACCACTGCTACCACTGCCACCACCACCACCATCACTACCACCACCACCACTGCCACTACCATCACCGCCACCATTATCATCACTACCACCATCACCGCTACCATCACCACTACCACCACCACTACCACTACCATCACTACCATCACATACCGTCTACCACTTCACCACTACCATCACCACTACCACTACTACCATCGCCACCATCATCATCACTACCACCACTACCACTACCTACCACTACCATCACATCACTGCTACCACCACTACTACCACTACCACTATCACTACTACCACACTACTATCATCATCACTACCGCTAACCACAAACCACTACCACTACCACTACTACTACTGCTACTACTACTGCTACCACTCACCACTCATACTATCACTACCACTACTACCGCTAATACTACTGCCACTACCGCCACCATCATCACTACCACTACCACTACCGCTACCACCTACCGCCACTACTACCACCACCACCACCACCACCACTACCGCCAATACCATCACCGCTACCACTGCTACCACCGCTACCACTGCTCACCACTACTACTACACTACCACCACCACCGCCACCATACCGCCACCACTGTCACACCACCATCATCACCACCATCATCACCATCGCCATCATTACCACTACCTCACTAACTACCACTACCACCACTACCACCACCACTACCATCACCACTACTACCACTACTACACTATCATACTACCATTAATACTGCTACCACTACTACTACCACTACTACTACTACTGCCACTGCACACTACTACCATCATCACTACTACTACCATCACTACCACCACCGCCAATACCACCACTGCCACTACCATCTACTGCCACTACCACCGCTACCACCACCACTACCATACACGCATCACTACCACCACTACCACCGCTACCACGCCACCATCACTACTCACCATCACCACCACCACTACCGCTACCGCCACTACCACCACCATCGCACCACTACCACTGCCACTACTACTACTACCACTACTACCACTACCACCACCACTACCACTACCACCGCTACTGCCTACCACTACTACCACTACTACCACTGCTACTACCACCACTACATCACTACTGCCACTATCACCACTACTACCACTACCACCATTACCACTGCCACTACCACTACCACCACTACTACTACTACCACTGCCACTACCACTGCCACTACCACTACTACCACCGCCACTACTACCATCACTACTACTACAGACTACCACTACCATCATCACCACCACCACCACTACTACCACTACCGCTACCACTACCACCATCACTGCTACTACTACTACTACTACTACTACTACTGCTGCTACTACTACTACTGCTGCTACTACTACTGCTACTACTACTACTACTACTACTTCCTTCATGTACTGGTCTAACTGTCCAAATAAATGCTTAACAGAGACTGAACCAAGACCGACCCAAGTCTAAAGTAGAACTTTTTTACAGTAATTTTCAGTAAAATAGAGAAGTTTGTGTTGTTACGATACTGAATATTGCATCAGCCAATAAGAGTACACCTTTAAAAAGTTAAAAAGCAAAAAGTAGTGACCTATATACATACTCAAGTAAAAGTAAATGAGATTTTTGGTTAAATTACTCAAATAAAACTCTTAAATCAGCTATGAAAAGTGCACCCAGATTTCCTCAACTGTTACTTCAAAAACTGTACACAAGTAGAAGTAAAAGTACTATTATATTTTTTCTTTTTATAAGTCCCCCGCCTCTTATCAGCAGCTCATTGTAGTTAAATTAAAAGGCGTATACATTCAGCAAATATCAAATATCAGCCTGAGGTGAAAGGTCTTTGTTTAAAATGTTAAAGCAACATATTACAGCCTTCGACAATGTTAAAGACTGACATATATTTTCAACTTAAAACCACGATTATACATTTATCTTAAACTTTTCTGATGGAGGGTCCGCCACATTGCTTGTTTCTATGGATACGTCATTGGTCTGCCTGGAATGTTCCACAATATTGACATATATATGACATTAAACAGCTCTATCTTACATTTATTCAATTACAGGTGGTTTTATAGCTCAAAAATACCTAGAAAAACAAAAAGAACTGATGTGAGCGGGGTCGCCTCTCTACAGATCTGACCTGTAGCTTGGTCTGGTTTGGTCTCCATGAAGATAGAAAGATTTAATGCCATACTATGGAACATTACAGACAAAGCAATACGAAGAAAAGCATTTTACGGACCCTCCACCAGAAAAGATACACAATTCACCCTCAATATTCTGAGCTTAGCCATATTATTAGACTTTGCAGCATTGCTTCCAGTCTCCCCCTCCCTCCCTGCTCCTCACTGGGACGGCCCTATCTGCCAATCATCTCAGCTTATCCGCAGAAGGGAATCAAATAGCCGACGGTGACAAAGACGTGAATCGGAGTAACGCTTTAAGTTACTGTGCGTGGACAAGGTTAACGTCAATGGCAGCGCGGGTTTTAAGTTTGTTCTGTGTGTGGCCCTTCGGTGTTAACATAAGAAAGGGGGGAGGAAGGGCGGCGGAGGAGGAGAGGAGGAGAGGGGTGCGCTGGTAGCTGGGTTGAATTATTCCTAGCGGTGTAGCAGGAGCAGTTGTTATCCACTTAGAACATCAGAAAGCAGTTTGGAGTTTGGAATCCTGGGCCGTTCTGGCACTGCTGACGTACGGAACAGTGGCCCATATTCCGCTGTTTTCTGGTCTATGTTATAATGTTTCCTCATCACAAACATACCCCGAGCTGTGTTTTGTTTCACCTGGACCTGGAAATGTCAATCTCTGCTGAGCTGAAGGTAAAAGGCAGCTGTTAACTTGAAAACTACCACTACATGACATCGCAAAGTGGAGCAGATTGAGCTTTGGAGATGTAGACAAATTAATAATAAAGGGTTTCTCAAACATGTGCGAATGAAACAAAACACAACTCCAGGTATGTTTTTGAGGAGGCAACAACATAATCATATGATTTAAATCTTAAAGGAGTCCATTTTGTGTAATATAGGACTTTTAAAGGGATGTGCCATTGTGCTACCCTCTTCACTACAGTTTGGATTGGTGATGTACAAAGTAGAAATTTAGAAATTATTCATAATTCCTGCAAATCCTAATCTCTTCCATCGCTCTCTCTTAAATATATATTAAAAGTTAAGTAAAAAAAAAATCAACAGAAGAGCATTAAAGAGAATTAAAAACATACAACTCATTTAAATGCAATTATTAGTACATACAGTATTCTACCAGATATAAATGACTGTTCACTGGAAAAATAAAATCTAGGTAAGTTAAAATGACTTAAATTAAGAACATTTTACTTTATTTGAGTAGATTCAACTTGACAAGTAAAATTATCCATAAAAAGTGTTTTTTCCTAATTCAAGCAACATTCGATTTTGTTTCTCATTTTAAGTGTAGCAAGATGTATTTTCATATTTTAAGTATAAAAAGTCTCAAGATCATTTTACTTTTCAAGTCAAATTTACTCGAATCATGGTAAAACTTTTAATTCAAGTCATCTTAACTTGACTAGATTTAGTTTTTTGCAGTGTTATACTATAAATCTTTAAGATAAAAAAAAGTTCTTGTCTCAAACAGAAAACACAAAAAACAAATCCACTTTGTGATGTCATGTGGTAATACAGGAATTGCTCCACTGTGTTTTTAAAATCCATTCACTTTCACTAGAGTTATTTGGGTGATATCAGCCCTGGAAAAATCAATCTCTACTACAAAAAGATAAAAAGTAGCTGTTAACTTGAAACATTTCCACTTAATGCCACTAATTTCCACAACCACTTCATGACATCACAAGGTGAAACAGAGCATTTTGAGCTTTGGAGATGTAGACAGACTAATAATAAAGGATGACTGAAACATGTGAATGAAACAAAACACAGTTCCAGGTATGTTTTTGACGAGGCAACAACATTCGGTCAATTTTGCGTAAGATAGAACCTTTAAAAAAATCCCAAAAAACGAACTACAAATCACATTTTCCATAAAAACATTAATAAATCTTCACCCCGCTCCCCTTTTAGCACCACCTCTGGAGCCGGGGTCCAGCAGTAGCACGGGGAGGCTGGCGGTGACGTTTGCAGGCCCAGATGAGGAATGCAGTTATGGGGAGATGTTTGTATACATTCTGCCTGTGCCTCGCAAAAGCTCCGGAGCACAGCTTAAAGACATCTGGATGCGATGAACTGCCATTTGTCTAAACAATCACGAATCTTAACCAAAACCACCCAACGCGAGCTCGTGTGCTTGAATTTAACTACATACTTGTGCAATACGCCCCCGCGAAAAAAATAAAAATGGTGTTATTGACAAATATTTTATTGCGAGAATTCCCCCAGCTCAATCTCCCTCTCTCATTCGTCGTCTTCTTGTAAACATAAAGCTTTAGTGATCGTTTGGGGTTGATGTGACTTCACTTTTGAGGAGGGGCAGTTAAAATTAAGATGCGTCAAAAAGAGCTTTGGCGTTTGATTATAAATACGTAGAATTTACGGCCCCGAGAATGTAAACGTATCAACAATAGCTTCAGATATCACGCGCTGTTGCCATTTATTGTTGCCACGGTAACTTCAAGTACAACAGCACAATGACTTTATGGATTTCTTGTTTTTTTTTCAAACGTTTTCATAAGTCTCTTGAATACAAGTAATATATGTTACATGGTAGTGTTTTCATATATTGTATCACAGATGTTATAGGAAAATGCATAGCAGAAGATAGACCGGATCAATGTGCACAAATCAATGGGAAAAGTAGTTATACGAGGCGTTGTGTTTTATGTAGTTGTCAGAACATATAAGATCCCAAGTTTATGGTAATGAAATCAAGACTGGGTTTGCATGCTTTGTATTTTTAATAGGAAAATCTAATAAAAGATGAAGAAAATATAAGAGAAAATGAAAAAATAGAGAATAATATGAAGGTATATATTATTATTATTATTATTATTATTATTATTATTATTATTATTATTATTATTATTATTATTATTATTATTTTGCTCAGTCCACGGTTGGAGTAGCCACAAGTGCTATAAGTGATCAAATTATTCAAAAGTGTATAGAAAGAAAATCAAATATAGGGAGTAACAACATTGTAAATAAAATACATACAAATTATATAGAAATTTGTGCTGGCAAACGATAAATTTTTTAAAATCAGATTAATCACACTTTAGAATTTTGATTAATCACTATTAATTACTCACACAGTTAATTATTCTTCAAAAAAAGACCAAAATATTTAGACAAAAATGCAATTTCTATCGCTGGTAGTTTTGTTGACAACATTGCCGCGGGTTCACTCCGCCAACGTTGTTTGTCGTGCTCGGCTTGTTGTTGGTACAAGTAGCGTCGTTGCTGCCGTTGAATCAAACACGTGTTTTACTTTAAGATGGTATTTTAAACTTGTTGTGCTTCTGTGGAAAGAGAGTTCATTGCTGCAATATCTGCAAACTCCCTTAGTTTTATCCAAAGTCGCGTTTGAATAGACCTGATCACTGACCTAATCACCTGCGCCGCCTTTCAGGTCACCATCCGCACTTTCCATAGAGGAGCCTGTGCGTTCAAAATAAATTGTGTGATTAATCTGCATTAAAAAACATTAGTCTGATTTTTTTTGTGATTAATCGCCTGCGTTAACGCGTTAACTTTGACAGGCCTAATAAAAATAAATTTTTTTTAGAGAACTGTAACTAGAATCCCAGTTTTGAGAAGTGGCTTGGAACTGTTGTAGAATAAATGCTGTCCAATCCAGCCTATGCATCCATTGTAGGGAGTATTATACTTCTGATGATGTACGCCAAGATACCGAGGACAGGCAGGGACAGGAGGCCAATTTCAGTCCAAAAATTTTAAAATAAAACATAATTATGATATGTATTATGTAGACAAGGCGATTGCTTGTGAAGTATTTGTGTTTTGCCCAGCGCCACAATCACAGTATGCACCCAGGCAAGCTTCGAATCAGCTACTCTTGCTTTGGCGTCACTTACCCTTAACCCAGTATATTTATTCCTCTTAATTTGCACCGCCTCCAACTTTGCAGCCAGGCATCCACCTCGCCAAACTCACTCCTGGCTTGGAAATGAAACCCTTTTTACCAAACATAATTTCACATCATATCCCGTATATATATTTCTCCACTGTACGTTTCTGGCAACGCACGGAAACCTCGGATGCCGGGGTGAGATTTCGACACCGGTTTTGATAAAGTCGCAAAGTCACGCCTGACGATACATAGGTTTTCTTAATTCTGTTTAAGCAACCGGGCAGGCTTTAGCTACACCGATAGTCTGCGAATGAGGTAGGGGGAGAAGGAGGGAAGAGGAGGGGGGGATTGGGGGACGGGGCTATGGTATCAAGGAGGCAGGCAGACACGACCAGGATAATAAACGTCATGGAAACTAATCAGATTTCTAAGAGGAATTGATTGTTGTGAGGCAGCCGGTGCGCGAGTGGGGTTGACAATACGCCGAAATTTAAGTGTTAATTTTTATGCTAATCCTCTGGCATCTCCGTGTGATGCAATTTGGTTCAGGCAGGCCCTCCACTTTGCCCGCAGTAGCAGATATGAGATTGTCCCGCGAAAATGTCAGCTTGCCAGACCCTGAAAGCTTGTAATTTATTAGGTATGTTTCTATTAGTATGTGTCACAGTTGTTAGGGAGCCACCGAGCACGAAGCCAGTCGAAGCTCGTCAACACCTCCCCTCCCCTCTTCGCTCCAGTCTTTCTGTTTCCAATACTCGAGCATGTCCTTATGTGTTTTAGCTGTGAGGTCGTAGATGGTTGGGTTAAAGTGTTTTTTTGTTTGTTTGTTTTTTAGATTTAATGGGAAAGCAAAAATGAGTGCAGGACTATATAAATCTGATCTGAACCAAGAACTAAACCAGGTCCAAGTGAATTAAGGCAAAACTAGGTCTAAACAACTACGACCAAATCAAAATCAAAATCTGGGTTGCGTCAGATAAGGTCTAACAAGACTTCACCAAGACTACATCAGGTGCTAGAACTAAACCAGGACTACTGTAGCTCTAGGCCAAAACTCTAGCTCCTCATGGACTTAATGTAGATTTTGACCTAAGATGTTTTTGTAACATGGTCTAAATATCTGTGTTTAATAGAATATTTGTAATGTAAATATCGAAATGGTTTTATTCTTGTTGTAGAGTGGGCGAAACTCCCTGGGTGACCTCACTTTGGGACCTCCCATTCCTTGGGGGGTATTTCAGCACCTGGGCTGGCAACAATTTTGTGTACTGTGGCCCAAAGCAAGAAATATATTTGAAGAAAGCTTTATTGCCGAAACATAATTTAAAATAAAAATAGCTTTTGGACATCGGTCATCTAAGTGCGCTATGAATTTTTTCACTTTTACTAGGCCAAAACTAAACTAGGGATAAATTAATTCTACATTTAAGTAAATACTTTTAGAATATTATCTTAAATCTACCATTTGTACGTAAATAGACTGGGTCACTAAGCCCTGTTGTATTCTCAAATAACTCCATAAAATGCTATTTACGTTACTTCTGTCATGTAGTGTACCAGCTTTGGCCTGACAGAAGAAGACAGTTGAGCCTGAATAAAGGCCAGTTGATGGGAAACAGGTTTCAGATCTGACATCTCAAACAAACTTATAAATGATGGGTTTAATTTGACACTAACTAGACAACATATTGTACAAACAGCTAATTTTTCGTATATATTTCAACATTTTCTGCTGAACAAAAGCTAAAAGAGACACATTACATCAATCACGTGACGAAGGGGGTAATCTGACCCACTAAACATGAGAGAAATACGTTTTTGCAACAGGTTTTGCACCTAATTTGCCTTCAGAGACGTCTACACAAAGGAACCAGGATTAAACAACAACTAAACTAGGTTCAAATGAGATCTAAACCGAGACTAAACCAGGTCTAAACCGGATAGACCCCAGTATTTAAAAAAAATCCTGTTCCTCTGCTTTCCCCCACTTCTTCCGCTCACACACAGACACACACACACACTCTACACACACACTCCACACACACTAGA